>JAZAVI010000039.1:0-232500 GCA_036326025.1 Chrosomus eos
ATAGCCTATTTGTTCCTTAGTGTAAAATGGAAATCCATGGTAATTTTATTTTATAAATATAAGCAAAAAAATATGGTGTTACAGAGTTTTAGAACTAAACAAATCTGCATTAATAGCCTAAAAATAAAATTTTGTTACAGTATGTTTGTTCGGGATTTGAACGCATGTCTTCTGATTGATGAACCGTCAGCTCTACCACTCGGCCATGTCGTAGCTCACTGAGAAAAGCCCAAACGTTTGTTTCTCCAGTGTGTGTTCGCTCAAATGAATGAGAAAACGTTTTGTTGTTAGCCTATTGTGAGTGTAGCCTACTTTACATGAATAAAAGTAGACCTTTTACAGTTTTAAAATATGATATCCTATCTGTATGACCAAAAATTACGAAGTAGGCTATAGCCTATTAAGTTATTTTAGCAGAAACATTAATTCAAGTGAACGCGCCGCAGCGTTTGTCGAACTCTAATTCAATGGCAGAATAAAACCCCATTTTAGAATACGCACTAGGCTTGGTGTGTCAAAATACTTAATTATAAACTTCAATATTTCGTTGAAAACCACCTCAAAACGCTTTGTGACATTTTAAAAAGCCGTGAATGGCCACTGGAACCAGGATCGTAACTGAAATGCGCTGCATGTTATCTCTCAATACAGGAGCAGAAGCGCTGGTTCAGATTTTATTAGGGATGTCCCGATCCGATCAAGTGATTGGAAATCGGGCCCGATCACGTGGTTTCAGACTCGATCGGAATCGGACATCACTTCCCGATCAGGACTCGGATATATATGTATATTAGGGGTGTACGCATACAAACCAAACCAGGTCCTTGGATAATTTTTCCTGCCGACAAAATCCGCGCTGGCGTGAACGTGAACAACACCATAACGTTGCGCAACATCAAATGACGAACGTAATGAAAGCGGAACGAAACTGCGCTACTCATTATATTGTGCTTGTATGGACCGTTTATCAGTTCGGACCAGCAACGTCTGTGCAGCGCGAGTCGATCTTGATCAAGCCACACTGTTATTACACAGCGCTATTAGAGATCCAGTGAATAAAGCATTTGAATTCGCCACTGAAGTAATAACATCGCTGCGAGATCTAGTGAGAAGCATTCAAATTTCTCCGTTATAACCGCAGATTTCTATTATATCTCTACAGCGCTGACGTGCAAACCAGGAGAAACATTGTGCCGTGAATGAACTATAGGCTTTACGTCCACAGATCAGCAACATTCACCATGGATTTAATATAGTAACACTAACTGTAGCCATGAAAGTTTGCCTGGAATAGTGAAATGCTTTCAAGTACTTCACACATCTTTTCCAGCACTTCAAAACTCAAATATTATCTAAATATTATATATATAAATATATTTAAATGTGATGACCAAAACATTATTTGTTAATCCTTCAAAGATTGTCCCCATTTTAAACCTGAAAGTTTCAAGATGTAAGAAAACTCAAACTTATTTAAAAATATTTTTTCTTTTAACAAATAGGAAATTTCTCTGGCATTTCTTTCTTTTTACTGTATTGAAAACATACCGAACCGTGACACCACTGTATCGTATCGAACTGAACCGTGAATTTTGTGAACCGTTACACCCCTAATGTATATTCTCATAATTTTTTTATACACTTATTTTTTATTTGTTTACATGCCTGCCGGGTATTTTAAAATTGAGATGCTATTTGTTTTTATATTAGACTTTTTTTTCATATATTTACTGTTGCACTAAAGTCCAAAAGTGAATAAGTTATGTTATTTATTACTTGATTGTTCAAGCTACCTCACAGAAGTGCTCTGTTTGTTAACAGAGTTTTTGAATGTTAAAATTAGGTGAATTAAATAACAAATAAGGAACATCCTAGATCTGTTTTTTTGCTCTTCTTTATTCTTTTTTTTTTTTTTTTATGTAGCCTTATATAGAAGTATCGGATCGGGACTCGGTATCGGTAGATACTCAAAATCAAATGACTCGGACTCGAGGGCAAAAAAACCTGATCGGGACATCCCTAGATTTTATTGTTTGTTGTTTAAACGTGCGTGTTGTATATTTAAAAAAACTATATATTTGATATGGTCTATTTACGGTAGGCCTATAGCATTGATTCGCTACTGTGAGGGGGGAAAATCACCCACCGGCAAATCGCACCTTGCTTAACAATGTTTTTAAAAATTCTTTCTGCGAAACCCTGTGAAGTTTTATTTTATATTATTTTTTTTAACAGAACTGTTTTTGAAGACGTAAATTCAGTCAATCTGTTGGATGAGATTTGTTCCTTAGTGTAAAATGGAAATGCTTGGTAATTATATAAAAAACATGTTTATTCAGGTTTCGAACCAGTGCTTTTGTACTGCTTAAACCTTCAGCTCTACCACTCGACCACAAGATCGGTTGTTCACTAGTCAGTGTGCGCACACACGAGAGAAGCACTCTTCAATCTTCTCATTCCTTAATAGTTTAGCATCATTACGTTTTTCTTTCGCTAAATGTCCCTTTGCGAATGACTTTGAAATGCCACTGGGTTTTTTTGCCGCGGCAAATCCACCGCGGTAGACGCCACGGCGGTAATAGGCATTCTGGTTGGCAACCTACTGTATATGTTCAATGGACAATTGTTCCAATAATTAATGGCACGATAAATAACTGTTCTCTTTAAAGCATTTGAATTTGGACGTGGCAACATCATCTGGCCATCATCAGCTGACCTAGTCAAATAAGAATGAACCTGATCACACCTAACAGTTTGGTTATATAAAAAAACTGGCTGAGAAGAAAGGACAGTTTTACTGAAAAATTTAGTTGTATTAAAAATCAATCTTTTCTCCACCATTAGCCATGATAGTCGACGGTGCATACTGATAATATTTGTTCTTATAGGACAATGTAATACTAACCTGGCAGCTCTATTTTGGACAGTTTGTAATTCATTTAGTTGACCCCTAGATGTATATGACCATACAGGGGCACACTAATCTAGGTGACATAAAATTAAAGATTTAGCCACCTGTCCCACGATGTGTGTAGGGACATAATAAAGACATTTCCTCACCATAGAGATACCACAACCCATCTTCTTAACTATCATATCGGTATGTTCTGCCCATGACAGCTGACTATCTATTAGTGTGCCCAGTAATTTTACTTTATCTACCTGTTCTATAGGTTCCCCAGACAAGTTCAGACTCATATTTGGTGTTGATGACAGTTTATAACTCGATCCAAAGATAATTGATTTGGTTTTCGAGATGTTCAGCACCAACTTATTTCTTTTTATCCAATCAAAAAACAAATTTAACTCAGCTGATATTGTCCAGTTCACTGAGTTTTTGCAGCATAATACAATGTGGAATCATCAGCATACATTTGTACAGTAGCTTTACACAAAACTAATGGTAAATCGTTTGTAAAAATGGCATATAAAAGTGGTCCAAGGCAGCTACCTTGCGGGACCCCACAGTCCAAAAACTTGGAGCGAGACCAACTGCCATCGTAATAAACCCGTTGCATCCTACTTGTGAGATAACTCTTCATAAATCGGATGGCAATTGGACTAAATCCATAACATTCTAGTTTACCAATGATTTATATTTATATTTACCGATATCAGATTTAGCGTATGAGATGCGCATCTGTGGTGAGGAGGGAGACTTAACATGCCATCACCATCAGAGCTTGA
This sequence comes from Chrosomus eos, assembly GCA_036326025.1. NCBI lineage: Eukaryota > Metazoa > Chordata > Actinopteri > Cypriniformes > Leuciscidae > Chrosomus > Chrosomus eos. The sequence goes on from JAZAVI010000039.1 coordinate 3,688, forward strand.
CAGCACATCGTTTATATCCTCGAAAGTGATACTTTCACTTTGATCTTCCTCCTCCTCTGAGTCCGAGGCCGTTTTGAGAAACACCTTGAACGCCTTAACAAAATTAGATCCATTGTCAGTGACAGTGGCTGTCACTTTCCCACCAAGGCCATATGACGTATGAATTTGCTTGATCTCCCCTGCAACTACATCATGCGTGTGCCGTCCTCTCACTCGCCTACATGCGGGATTTTCCTTTCCTTAAAATAACGGATTACTTTTTTTAAAAAAAATAACGAAGTTACTGATTACTTAACGCACAAAACTAACGCGTTAAGTTACACATATCTCAAAAAAAGGTAATTAGAGTACTCTAACGCGTTACTTTATAACGCGTTACCCACAACACTGTTAATATACAATATGAAGTTCCTAATATACAAATGACTTTAAAGGAGAATGTATCAAACTTAGTCGCAGTCTTGTCCACTAAGAAGATAATTTATCAGTATTTTAAATTCGTTCCTCTTGTTGTCAGTCCGCGCGCATCATTCTCAGAATCTCTTGCTGGTCTCGATGGATTGTGGATTAAACGCATGGCTGAGAGTGTTATTAGATTTGGTAGGCATTGTGCTAAACTGACATCTGTAGAAATGTTTTCTGGATTATAGATCAGATAAAATCCAGTGAGCGACGGGTTTAGTTTCAGCAGTTGTTACTTTCGTTTTGCTCTTCTTGGTGTGTTTTACAGGAGGGTTTGGAACAGCTGAACAGTGTCACACCGACACCTACTGCACTGGAGCGGATATTATACCACATATATCTCTAAATCCTGTTTAAAATCTCTTAAATACACATTTCAACAGTGCATCGGCTTTATTCCTTGTTTCTGGACTATTATCTAAGATGCTGGATACTGTAAATGACATCCTGAGGTTTGCATTTATTATACATACAATCCTTTTGTTTTGTATAAGGACACAAATGATTTATGATTAAAAAATAGAGTTGGGCGATATGGCCAAAAATATCATCATAATTTGTTTGTTCACAAAAAAGCTACCTTTTAATTTAGGGCCCACATTTTTTATTTTTTCCCTAAAAGTGTGTTTTTTATTATATTTTTCTGGATTTATGTTTTATGATTTAATACAAATGTATCATCAAATATGGTGTCTTTTGAAATGAATAAAAACTTTATTTTAAAATGTAATCCGCCAGTTTCAGTGAGTATTTGCCAGTAGTTTTGCTCAGATGAAACATGGAAAAGCTTGTGAAGTGACTCTGAAGAGCAGCTGGAGATGAAGATCATGTGGATTGTCCTCATAGAGTGGTGTGTGTGTGTGTGTGTGTGTGTGTGTGTGTGTGTGTGTGTGTGTGTGTGTGTGTGTGTGTGTGTGTGTGTGTGTGTGTGTGTGTTCACAAAGGAATATTAATTTTATCAAGGAAAATACCCCAAATTGCACACAAGCAGCATATATATTCAAAATCGTGTATTTATTAGCTTCTTGTTTTAGGTGAAGAGATGTGTCTTATTGTTATCCTGGAGGTCAGAATGAGGAAGTGTACACAGCATACACAGAGGAGTGCGTCTTGCAGAAGGGCAGGATTGTGGTCACATTGAACCACGTGAGATGATTGACAGCTGTACAGCGAATGAGAGAGCGCTGAGACCAAAACTGACTCAAATCAGGAAGAGGAGACAAATCTCTCTGGCTGCGTTTACACTTGGCATTAACATGCGACCTGTATCTGGATGTTGTCCACATACACATTGAAAAGACAAGTGTAAACGCACATGTGATCGGAATGTTATCCGATCAGCGTGTCCCGGTTCTGAGGTAGTTGAGGACGCATTGTGATCGGATCTCAGTGTAATGTAAACGCAATCCAGCCATCGTGTCTGCATTCACAGGTGGACGTAATTTAAATCTCCGCCCAGTCTCCCCGCGTGGCTGTCAGAAAGTAATGGCCAGACGCAGTTTAGACACGAAATTAAACTTATTTAAACAGTAAACGTCAATCTTTAAAATAGTTTATTTAGACTTACTTACATGATAGCCTACTATGCGTGTCATTTTAATTGTGCAACATTATCTGAACGAGGCGATCGCCTGTATAATCACAGTCAGTCATGAGATCTTAATGAATGAAGAGCTGCACGCTGCTTTCCAGAGGAATAATCGCAATCAGAATGTTTTAAATGTTGAATGTTTTTATTGTTTCAGCATGTTTCTCAATCTCCTATTTCTGTCAATAATCATTGCACGCAGATGATCGATGATGTGACTTGTTTAACATGATCAACCCAGTTATTTTTGTAAAATCAATTCTGGAAGTATTCCTTCTTTCAAAAAATATAATTTGATCTAATTAATGGAGATTGCATATGAAAGTAAAGTGAGTGAGTGAAAGCAATTGGGATATTGTTTAATTTTATATCATCTTTACTATTAATCTGGTGTCGTGCCACAGACCTGATTTAAATATTATGCGGAAACAGAAATCCGATCGGTTATCCAGATACAGAGGCTGCTTAATATGAACAAATATAAACTCATCATGTCCTGATTGGCTAATGATCCGATCTGCTTGATCGGATCACGGTGATCGCATGTTAATGCCAAGTGTAAACGCAGCCTCTGTGTTCGCTGTGAGCTTCAGATCGCATAATTCAGTGGAAAATGAATAGAAATGTTATTCTGTATGACAAAATATTTTACAAAAATGTGATGATAAATCATTATTTCTCCAAATAAAAGGACCATTGGACTAAGAGCCCTGGCGGATGCTGTATATTGCATGTATGTGAACACAAATAAACCGAAGACGTGAATGACTGCTTTATTAGTAAAGATTTCTATTCAAAATAACGAACGTTGCGGATTAATAATTTTGCACTCCTGTCATAAATTAAGAAAATAATAAAAGCAAATAATTAAGAGTTTGATGTTTTAACGAGTAATGAATGTTGAACAACAATAATCTGCAGTTGTCTGTGATATTTGATGCGAAAGAGGTTAAATGAGTGTTTTTGATGATCTAATTCGGTAGGTGGCGCTGTCACAAAAAACTAGGGTCCTGGAACTGGCCTCCGGTTGTGCAGAAATACCCCTCTCCTCCCTTCTCAGCATATCGCTCCTTTTTTGTTGTAATTAAAGGCCCGTATTTTGTGCCCAATCTAACTATTAGTAAAATTACTGAATAATAATTTAGCCGTATAAAAATGACCAACATGATGACCTTTGACCTGACGAACTCACCCGGTGTAATTCCTCACGCGCATCTTTAATATCACGTGCACTAGCAGAGGATCTCTTCAATGCCGTGGCTGCTGGTAAGTGCTGTTTCATTCTCAGCTAAGTGATTTTGATGTTTGTTTACTTATTATTTTACAAGAACGAGTGAATAGAGCATGCAGAGATGTAGGGTGACCATATTTAAATTTCCAGAAAAGAGGACACTCGGCCCGGTCTCGAGACACAAACTCAGACAGGCTTCTCAGAGGTTAATGAACATGCTTTATTATGCCTCAATGCTACAAACATAACTTCTGTAATAAAATAAAATCTGTAACAACATGTAACAAAACTCTAACATGTAACAATAGCTCTCTTTTAAAATAAAAAATATATATGAAATAATCTTCTAAATATGACCTCTTCTCTGTTAGAAAATCCAGCTCCAACAAAATATCTCTTGCAGTTTTTCTTTGTCGCTTTGGTGCATTTCTCATATCACTATTTACATTTGCACAACAGTTAATGCAGTTCTCAAAACAATTAGTAAAAACTGCAAAACCTAGTTTATAACCTGCAAAGCGTGTCACTTGCTCAAAATGGGTAGCTCATTCCTCAAAAGCAAGTATTGATGTCAATGAAAAGTGTCAGTGTCATCAAGATGAAAAGTCCTGACACTATGGCAAGCCGTTTTAACATTTAATCATTTCAACCTACTAGTCTCTATTTTCATGCTACTAGTACTTATTTTTTAGATACTAGTATCTATTCCATTAAGTACTAGTACTTATTCATTAGCTACTAGTGCTTATTCTTTAGATACTAGTACTTATTCATTAGCTACTAGTGCCTTTTCTTTAGATACTAGTGCCTTTTCTTTAGATACTTGTGCTTATTCTTTAGGTACTAGAAGCTTGTTAAAGATTAAAGTACTTATTCATTAGATACTAGTCCTTATTTATTAGAGACTAGTGCTTAATTATTAGTTACTAGTGCTTATTCATTAGATACTAGTCCTTATTTATTAGAGACTAGTGCTTAATTATTAGTTACTAGTGCTTATTCATTAGATACTAGTACTTATTTCGATAGTGACTAGTAACTATTCTTTTGTGACTAGTAACAAATTTAATTTTTTTGCCATTGACTTCTATTGGGATCTGTCATTCAGATATCAACTATTCAGTTCTGACTAGTATGTATTCAAATTGTGACTAGTACATATATATTAGATACTAGTAGTTATTCGTTAGGTACTAGTACTTATTTTTTAGCTACTAGTACCTATTAAATAGATACTAGTTCTTATTCATTAGCTACTAGTACTTATTCAATAGATACTAGTACTTATTCAATAGATACTAGTACGTATTCATTAGATACTAGTACTTATTCATTAGATACTAGTACTTATTCAATAGATACTAGTACTTATTCATTAGATACTAGTACTTATTCATTAGATACTAGTACTTATTCATTAGATACTAGTACTTATTCATTAGATACTAGTACCTATTTATTAGATACTAGTACTTATTAATTAGATACTAGAACTTATTCAATAGATACTAGTACCTATTCATTAGATACTAGTACCTATTCATTAGATACTAGTACTTATTCAATAGATACTAGTACTTATTCATTAGATACTAGTACTGATTCATTAGATACTAGTACTTATTCAATAGATACTAGTACTTATTCATTAGATACTAGTACTTATTCATTAGATACTAGTACTTATTCATTAGATACTAGTACTTATTCAATAGATACTAGTACCTATTTATTAGATACTAGTATTTATTCTAAATGTTACTAGTAAGAATTCTTATCTTACTAGTCACAACTGCTTTTTTACTAGTCTTATGTTATGACTAGTCAGAACGACCACTGTACAGTTAAATTAAAAATCTTACTAGTAAAATAAAAATTCTTACTAGTAGCATTTGGAATAAATACTAGTATCTAATAAATAGGTACTAGTATCTATTGAATAAGTATTAGTATCTAATGAATAAGTACTAGTATCTAATTAATAGGTACTAGTATCTAATGAATAAGTACTAGTATCTATTGAATAAGTACTAGTAGCTAATGAATAAGTACTAGTATCTAAAAAAATAAGTACTAGTATCTAATGAATAAGTACTAGTATCAAATGAATAAGTACTAGTATCTATTTAATAGGTACTAGTATCGCACGAATAAGTACTAGTATCTAATGAATAAGTACTAGTAACTAATGAATAAGTACTAGTATCTATTGAATAAGTACTAGTAGCTAATGAATGAGAACTATTATCTAAAAAATAAGTACTACTATCTAATGAATAAGTACTAGTATCTAATAGGGGTGGAACGGTACACATAAGTCACGGTTCGGTTCATACCTCGGTTCAGACGTCACGGTTCGGTACGATTTCGGTACAATGGAGTGAAAAGCAAAACAAAAATGCAGAAGGCATTTTTATAAATGTCTTAAGCCTTGTATTTTTTAAATAAGTTTTATTAATAAAGGCATAGAACCAGTTTATTTGTAGTGCACTGACAGGAGTTTTATATAATTAGTTTATTAATTAAATTATTAAAAAGATGAAAAGACCTTGAGATATGTTTGGTAATTGTACCTGAATGAATTTAAAATTAATTTGCTCTTTCAGATCAATATATTTGTTTTCCTTCATTTTAGTTAACCCTAACTTTATTCTCATCTGAATTATAAATAATTTATTTCCGTATAAAATAATACTACCTTTAAAAACTTTTGTTAACATTTGTAGGTTACAGTTTGACAAGAGTTTAGAGTGTAACAAAAGCACAATGTTGTGTTTTATTGCAAGTGTACACAAAAATATAAGTAAACATTAAACACTTTGCAGTTTTAATGATGTCCTGTATGAAAAAATGACGGAGTATGTTTCCACTGTTTGATCGCGCACGAGAGATCTCTCTCGCACGCGCGCAAACACACACACACACACACACACTGACTGTTCATCGCGCCTCTCTCTCGCACACGCGCGCGCAGACACACACAGTGGGCGCCTCTCTCTCTCTCTCTCTCTCTCTCTCTCTCTCTCTCTCTCTCTCTCTCTCTCTCTCTCTCTCTCTCGCACGCGCGCGCCGTTTTTGTACTGTGTATTCTACGTGCAAATTCGTGCACCGAACCGTGACCCCCGTACCGTTTCGGTTCGATACGAATACATGTACTGTTCCACCCCTAGTATCTAATGAATAAAAACTAGTATCTAATGAATAAGTACTAGTCACAATTGGAATAGATACTAGTCAGAACTGAATAGTTGATATCTAAATGACATATCCCCATAGAAGTCAATGGCAAAAAAAAAAAAAAAAATTGTTACTAGTAACAAAATAATAGTTACTAGTGACTATCGAAATAAGTACTAGTATCTAATGAATAAGTACTAGTATCTATTTAATAGGTACTAGTATCTAATGGATAAGTACTAGTATCTATTTAATAGGTACTAGTATCTAATGAATAAGTACTAGTATCTAATGAATAAGTACTAGTATCTATTGAACACGTTCTAGTATCTATTGAATAAGTACTAGTATCTAATGAATAAGAACTAGTATCTATTTAATAGGTAGTAGTATCTAAAGAAAAGGCACTAGTAGCTAATGAATAAGTACTAGTATCTAAAGAATAAGCACTAGTAGCTAATGAATAAGTACTAGTATCTAAAGAATAAGCACTAGTCGCTAATGAATAAGTACTAGTACTTAATGGAATAGATACTAGTATCTAAAAAATAAGTACTAGTAGCATGAAAATAGAGACTAGTAGGTTAAAATTATTAAATGTTAAAACGGCTTGCCATACTGACACCATTGTTTATGAACAAGATAGTCAAATGGTTTAGTCATGTTTTCATTATGACAGTTTACTCTGTAAATGTTTTTCAATGCAAAAAAAGTCTCAAAATCTTGGTGACACTACCTGAAAATGCTCAAGACAGCACTATACTATTTGCACAGCCATTTGAAAACTACAGTAAAGCTGCATATAGTGAGGTAACAGTACAAGACACTGAATATGTATGTTTTACATTTTTACTGCATATGCTCTTAGCAATTCTAATTTGTTTAGAAAAAAATACACCCTTATTTACAACAAACATAAACTCCCTTTGGGTAGAGCTGTGCACAACTGTAAACAATATTGCAGTACATATTGGAACTGATCATACAACATACACAGTACTGTAAAGCATTCATGCACATCCAGACGTTCCTCTCTGTCTGGCCACATAGCTTCATCTACATCACATATAATATCATCTCTTGCAATGCAGCGAGGAAAGCATCTCTTCGAGTGACTCTGCTGTGGTGTCATCACACGCTGCATCCATGGCCGCTAGCAGGGCCATTTGGGTATGTGGATGCCGGTCATATACCTTCCACCTCCAGGAAGAGAAAAACTCCTCTATTGGATTTAGGAATGGTGAGTGGGGAGGGAGATATTCCACCAGCATCCTATCATGTGCTGAAAACCACTGTCTGACGACATCTGAGTGGTGAAAACACACATTATCCCAAACAACAACATGCTTGTTTAGATGGTCTCCAGTTAGACCCTCTTATTCTCAAGGATTATGTCCCTGTAAAGAGTGTCTACAAAAGTCAGCAGATGGTGTGTGTTGTATGGACCAAGACGGGGGATATGTGTGAGGATGCAGTTTTCTGAGAATGCTGCACACATAGTAATATTCCCTCCTCGATGGCCTGGGACATCAATGGTTGCTCCCTGTCCAATGCGATTCCTTCCACGTCTTCTACCTTTTGCCAGATTGAAACACGTATATGAATGTATGCAGCGGTTCCCTGGGCTTCAGCTCCAGTACATGCTTTATTACAGAAGAGGGAGCAACTAAAACTAAACTTTTTTCTGTGTAACATAATGCATTTAGGACAACATATTGTACAGTATACACTGTGAATACACATATGTCACAGGGGTGACTAATGGGCAAACGAGCGGCAGGTGTGGAGAGAGGAGTTGCCTGGTGATTGGGGCACATGCTCCCAGGTGGAGTATAAAAGGAAGCCATTTTGAAGGGGAAAGGACACACAGGAACGGAGACGGAGCGTGCACGCAGCAGGGGAGAGGCCGAGGGGCCAAGGCTGAGGCCGAAGCAGCGGTGTTCAGTAGGATTGAAGTGCTCAGTGAGTTGGAAGTGTTTGAAGAGCCTAAAGGGTTGACTTGGAGCAGTGTTGGATACAAGCTTCCTCAGGAAAACCGTTGGGGTGTGGAGATCGCCCATTTGAGTTTGCTGGATCAGAGGATCGTTTGTGGGAAGTCTGCTGGACTGAGCTATCGTCTGGATTGGTGCGGTGGAAGGAGAGAGAAGAGATAAGTGAACTGATTTCATCTTATGAGTATTTAAATTGCGGGAAGAGGATGCAGTAAATGTGGATCTGATTGTTGGAAGAGCTATGTGTTTCAGAGTGTGTTGAGGAGGAATTGAAAGAGAAATCCCTCGTGGAGCGAGCGCAACAAACGGAGTGGGGCCTCTGACCAGCCTTAACGTGTAAGTGAATTGCAGTGCTTTTGCCTTATTGATACACATCGATTTGTGGCTGTGGAATTGAGGTGAACACAAGTGTGCTGTGCCTTTGCTGAGAAGTGGCCCTAGCCCCATTCACACGTTGTGGAAAGTACTATATCTGCTCCCCATTGAAAGTCCAGTGTGATACAGCTGCACTGAAGAGGTTATTTTGTACTGTGAAGGTCCTTAATCGTTATTTACTGTTTGAGCTTAAAAGCCTACAGCATCACTGGAGAAACGAACTTTTAACCCATTGTTTCCCCACTGTGAACTGAGAGATCCTGTGAATCATCACCCGTCTGAAGTGAGTCTACTGACTGCTGTTCTACGAACGAAAGAGACCCTGTGGATCATCACCCTTCTGAAGTGAGTCTACTGACTGCTGTTCTACGAACGAAAGAGACCCTGTGGATCATCACCCTTCTGAAGTGAGTCTACTGACTGCTGTTCTACGAACGAAAGAGACCCTGTGGATCATCACCCTTCTGAAGTGAGTCTACTGACTGCTGTTCTACGAACGAAAGAGACCCTGTGGATCATCACCCTTCTGAAATGAGTCTACTGACTGCTGCCACTCTGTGAACTGAGAGATCCTGTGGATCATCACCCTTCTGAAATGAGCCTACTGACTGCTGTCACCCTGTGAACTGAGAGATCCTGTGAATCGTCATCCTTCTGAAGTGAGTCTACTGACTGCTGTCACTCTGTGAACCGAGAGATCCTGTGGGTCATCACCCTTCTGAAGTGAGTCTACTGACTGCTGTCACCCTGTGAACTGAGAGATCCTGTGAATCGTCATCCTTCTGAAGTGAGACTGTGACGGCTGTGCGGTTCTAGGAACGGAAGAGACTTTTTAATGTTGTTTTTATTATATTAATAAAGAACTTATATTTATTTTAAATGCTGTGTCTGCCTTTCATGAGTCTCACGGCACGCTCCTCGGGCGGTGGTCCGCTAAGAAGGGGGTGGGCGGCCCGCTGGCGCCCGCCCCTCACCTGTGACACATACACAGAACTGTCATGTAAATCTAGTGCATGACACTACACAAAGTAAACAGTTTACAGCACTGAACATTAGAATATACATAAAACACACACGTTTTACCTGTACATACTGGTGACGGATCTCCTTCACTCTGTCGCTGTTCCATTCAAATGGCACATTGTACAATTGTTTCATGCACATTTCATTCGACTGAAACAGATTCAATATTCCCAAAGATGTTGTCATCCTCTATAACAGCACTTTGTATCTCTCTCAACCTTATGGCATTGTTTGCAATCACCATTGCACAAATGTCTTCCTCTTGTTGCGGAGTAAAAACAGGCCCTCTTCCACCTCTGCAAGGTTGTCTTGGAATCCTGTGTGGTGCAGAGTAAAATTACAGTAAATATGGCAAATCTTTACTGTAACACTACTGTACACTACCATAAACTAAATGTGTGATGCAGTAAAGCTGTACGTCTAAATGTAAACAGTGACAAGTTCTTGTCCCACTGCAAGCTTCATGTATGACACAATGATAGTAGTGCAGTGCAGATTGTTTAATGCTGAATTACTGTCCATTTATACTCACCTGTTCTCCTGATGAAATGTTTGAATAATTGAATTTACAGTGGTTCTCCCAACATTTGGCTGCACCCTTCTACCAGCCTCAGCCATTTTGAGGCTGTGATTGACAACATGATCCACAATTGTAGCCCTGATTTCGTAAGGAATCTTTCCCTTTCAGCTCCTTTACCTTTCAGTGATTGTATAGAAGTGGCGTTTCATTGGTTGCAACTACTGCTTCACACACCCCTTCTCATCTGTGAAAGCTGAGGTTCACCTGAGAGAAATTATTCTTTAAAAATATATATATATAAAAGACTTAAAAAAAATTGTACAATTTTCTTGACAGATTTTAAAAACTAGTTCAACATTTTTGTATGTGATGATTCAAGCAACGAAATGAGGACTATTAGTTTTATATGGAATGACTATTCAGCATTCACAAGTATAGTTCATTTTGACTGACATGACATAAGCAAATGATAATGTTATAAAACAGCAGAATTGTTTGAAAGCAATTGATGCATGTCCAAAAGCATTTGCAATTTGTTGGAAGGAATGAGAAACCGCTACTATGATGTGCACAAATGACTAAATGTTGCGGAGATTGAACTAACTGTGCAAATGTGAATAGTGATGTGAGAAATGCACCAAAGCGACTGAGAAAAACTGTAATACCTTTTCAATGTAATACGATAAATAATAAAACAGTCTCAGAAAGATACTAACTTAAACAAAAATGATCTATGCTTTTAATCTTTAGTTGTCTTCTTCATCATCCTTGTCTGCTCATCCACATTTGTTTGCACACCACCCTTCTTTCCAGTCAAAATACTGGATTATGATTGGGAATACTGTCTCTGCTCCGTGGTTACTCCCGTCTGTAGAAACACACAGTACTTTTCTTTGCATTTGGATTTCTTTGGGTGCTCGGCAGAGGATAAGTCTGCATTGAACAGGGTAGTTAGCACTGCGTCAAGAATAATTGGGTTGGACCTCCCAAAGATTTGTGACATTTATAACATCCGTCCACTCAAAACTGGTCTTAAAATACTCAAGGATTCATCACACCCTGCTAATCCCCTTTTCATCCCTCTACCATCAGGCAGAAGGTTAGGAACAGGGCTCCAGACTAACTTTTCCACTGGTTGCACTGGTGCTACCAACTTTCTCTCGCACCAGCATATGATTTGGTCGCACCTTTTTTTTTTTTTTTTTTGCTACATGCCATGGGATTAATCAATGCATGCTGATGAATAGTGGTTTTAATGGACCAAGGCTAGCAAAGGCTTTCTGAGTTGCAGCATAAATACCTGTAATATATTATTTGAAAAAAAACACATGTAATATATGGTAATTATTATCATTGCCAAATTTCAGGATTTTCATGGATTTTGGACAGTAATTTTAAAGGGTACCTATCATGGAATTTTGAAAATTACCTTTCATGTAGTGTGTAACATAGATCTAAGTGAACAAAAACATCCTGCAAAGTTTTAAATATGAAAGTTCACCGTATACAAAGTTATTGTCTCTCAAAAGTAAGAGTCGACTCTGAGTCGCTGATATGAATCGATAGACGAATGATGCACTTTCGTACGTCACTTGTACAAGTTATTTGAATTCGACACGCCCACTCAGTGCGCGCGCCGAGCAGACAGAGAAACCTGACAACATCATGTCGACGAGACTCTGTTCTGAAGTGCGAATCAAAAGCAAACTTTTTTTTTCACTGCCCAGGGACAAGCATGTGAAGACTCAGTGGCTAGAGTTTATATTTACAACTATACCACACAAGTATAGCCACCTTGAGCTGTGTTCGCGTTATTTTAATGACGATCGCTTCACAAACACAAATGCTTTCAAGTGTGGATTCGCGAGTCGCCTGATACTGAAGGAACGTTCAATACCAAGTTTATTTGGATCAGCTTCCTCCTCCGAATCACAACCTATAAGTACTATTAATAATTGTTGCTTTTATGTGTGTGTGTGTGTGTGTGTGTGTGTGTGTGTGTGTGTGTGTGTGTGTGTGTGTGTGTGTGCGTGCGTGTGTGTGTGAGAGAGTGAGAGTTACGCTCAGCAGCTTCTAGGTCTCCAATGTCATTTTTTTTGTTTTTTGAAATATGTGAAATTATGTGAAGCGTATTGTAGTACTGCAGTGCTTTATCAATATGTTTAAGCTTTGGGCTAACGCAAAATATAACTGACTGGGTCATCTGACCAATCACCGCAGAATAGCATCACGCAAAGGAGGGGTTTGGACAAATGAGTCGTCAAACGAATCATTAGGGAGTCGGTGAGCAAATCAGGTAAAAATAAATGCATATTATAAGACAACAAAAGTGTTTTTTGTCATTGCATGCATGTAAAACTCTTGTTGGGGACTCCCAGAACAATATTAGGAACATTTTAAATGCCATAATAGGTACCCTTTAATCTGTAATTTTAAACATTTTACATTTGAATTGTACACTCTAAAAATGCTGGGTTGTTTCAACCCAAATTTGGGTCTAATATGGACAAACCCAAATGTTGGGTTAAAAATGTCATTTTTAACCCAACATTTGGGTTTGTCCATATTTGGTTTTGACCCAAATTTGAGTTTAAACAACCCAGCATTGTTTAGAGTGTATACAATCTATCTATTTACATTTGAATTATATTATATCTATCTATCTATACAAATTCTATCTATTTACATTTGAATTATATCTATCTATCTATCTATCTATCTATCTGTCTGTCTGTCTAGCTGTCTATCTGTCTGTTATCATCTTTCTATCAACATCATATTTCTATCTTTTAAAAATCATTAAACATTCAAATATGTTACATTTTAAAAGATTAGAGTAGCTATTATAATAGGCTGATACAGATTTTCGTTATCAAACTTTATAGTTGTAACAAAATCAAAAATCTCATCTCACACTTCTTACCTTCTGCATTTTATAATAATTTCCTTTTTCTCTGTCGAGCGATTACTCTCATCTAACCGCTGAGAGACGTAGGAAGGGGCACGGTGTTTCGTGAGACCTTTTAATTCTTATATGCCTTGAATTCGTAATTGGCACGTTTCACCATCAGTGACAGTGTGCGATGCGCGTGACGTGTACGTTCGTAAATAAATAAACTGCACGTGTCTTGCTGAAGAACATTGTAGCCAGAGCTACTTCTCTCCGTTAATGTCTATGGCGAGTCACGCAGGCACTGGGCAACTCCGCAGCCGAGCCGAGCCTGGGATAAAATAGTCAGAATATAAACACTTATTATAAGAGTACCGTAGTGATTCAGGATAAGTCAAAAACACGGTTTGGAAAATGGATTCATGATGTACTCGTTCATTTTGAACATAAGTTACGTTCCGGACTGCAGCAGCTGCTGATACAACGGCGTTCTGTTGCGCGAGCGTCCACTCGCACTAATGTGACCACATAAAATTTTAACTCGCACATTCTCAAAAAAACGGTCGCATATGCAACCAATTTGGTCGCAGTCTGGAACCCTGGTTAGGAAGCATAAGATCCAGAACCACACGTTTTTCTAATAGTATTTACCCGCAGGATGTGAGAGCACTTAACTCACAACAACAATCTCTATCTACCTTACTTATACAGACACAGCTATGCCCTACTTCTTCTTAGGGTCATTATCGAACGCACTAGCACTTTGTCTGATTGTTTTTTTTTTTTTTTTTTTACTATTTATTAGCAGTATCTAAGTATTTGTTCTTTGTTTAGATTTAATGTTTTTATTGTATATGTTATGTTGCATTGTCTTGTGTGAGCCAATTCACCAAAATGAATTCCAGGCGATGTGGGTCGTTCTGGCAAAATAAAGATTTGACTTGACTTGAAGACTTGACTTGACTTGACTTGCTTCTTGAGCGACTTCAACAGAGTGTGTCGCTATAACACCATTGACAATGGCTTCAGTCTCAGTGCGAGCACTACTAAACCTTTTAGCGATGTCAGAGTCTGGAAATTACTTTTTTAGCAAGGTACTGGTGCAATCCATGGACCTGCAGCTGTTGTGATGATTCCCAGTATGAAATGCCATTGCACCTTCCACTGCATTTACAGCATCTTGTTTTCCCAGGTCTAACACAGAACTCAGTCAACTTTGCAGAAGAACTCTAACCGCGCACAGATGTTTTATGTGTTTTTGGTGTCCATGTGAGCTTTGAGATCTCAAGCACTTTATTATACATGTGCCACACACATACAAATTGCACATACAAATTGAAGTATGTTTGTTTGTTAGTTTGTTTGTATACTTTATTGTCCTTTTTCAGGAAATTTGTCTTGGACTCAAGGCTGCATTAATACACAACATACATAAAACACGTAGTGCAAGTTTTCCTTGTAGCCTGAGACCCCTCCAGTGCTGTCCGTTTTGGGTCTGTCTAAGATGAAGAATTGAAGCTCTTGCGTGTTTAATCTGTAGCTGGTGAGGTGTACTGTCTTTACACCTGATGTCTAATTTTTCTTTATTCAGGATCGCCAGGGTGGAAACCAGCGGATTGGTGATCATGTTGTCGTTGAGAGCAACTATTCCTCCATCAGGTCCCAGCCAGGACAGCTGTGTGTGTGTGTGTGTGTGTGTGTGTGTGTGTGTGTGTGTGTGTGTGTGTGTGTGTGTGTGTGTGTGTGTGTGTGTGTATACAGCTGTATTCCTGTAAAGCAACAGAGATCATTTAAGTCTAGCCAACCGTAGCGCACTCTAAATCAGGCTGCTCTAATGTCTATCTTTTCGTTCTGCTTTAGTTTAAATCCAAGAAACTGGGACTCGTTTATGGAAGCAGCAGGTATTTTGCGACGGCGACGCTGTAGATGTAGAAACCGAAATTTGCGTGATAGTTCTCTAACAGTTGTATCGTCATCGTTGAGCATGTTTAGAAGATGTCCTGTTCTGGCAGCGGTGTAGAGCCATTCAATGTTTGGGGCGCCGAGACTTCCGTCTCTACGCGGCTGGAAGATAATGTCCCGAGTTGTACGACTAAGACACAACCATTTCCTCACCAGTTTCACCATTTCATTCTTCATCGCTGACAGTGTATGTTTCAGAACCCATGTTAGCAATCTGGTTTCTAAGCTCAAGATAATGCTTGGCTTTCTCTACAGATCAAAATCATGCTTATCCATTCATGCTAGAGAATACCTGGTGATGGCCACTTTTCCTCCTATATTAGATTATGGTGATCTGATATATATGAATGATTCTGACAATGTTTAAAGAAACTGGATGTTGTGCATCACTGTGCATTGAGTTTTTTCACTGGTTGTAATTATAGGACACATCATTGTATCCTTTACTATAAAGCTAAATTTCCCTCTCTTTATGGAAGAAGGTATACTCACTGGGTATGTTTCATCTATAAGGCACTTCTTGGACTAGCTCCTACTTATCTGAGTATCTTTTTAAGTACTCACGGCCATTATGGATTACGTTCAAAGGATGTCCTACACCTGTTGGTCCCCTGTGTCAAAACAGAATTAGGTAAATTAGCACTCGACGTGGTGTGTCAAAATACTTAATTTTAAACTTCAATATTTCGTTCAAAACCACCTAAAAAGCCGCGAATCAATGTATTAATGCCACTGGAACCAGGATCGTAACTGAAACGCGCATGTTATCTCTCAATACAGGAGCAGAAGCGCTGGTTCAGATTTTATTGTTTGTTGTTTGAACGTGCGTGTTGTATATTTAAAAAATATATATATTTGAAACGGTCTATTTAGGCTATAGCATTGATTACTGGGGAGGGGGGAAATCTCCCACTGGCAAATCGCACCTTGCTTTCCTTAGGTTACAAATGTTTTTAAAAATTCTTTCTGCACATATGGAAACCCATGAAGTTTTATTTTCTATTTTTTTAACAGAACTGCTTTTGAAGATAAGTAAATTCAGTCAATCTGTTGGATGAGATATGTTCCTTAGTGTAAAATGAAAATGCATGGTAATTTTATACAGTAAATGGCCTACCATGTTTATTCGGGATTAAAAACAAGTGTCATCAAATTGATTGAAACCTAAGTACTACCACTCGATGACAACTTTTCTCACTGAGAAATGCCCAGAAGTTAGGTTGTTCAGTTGTCAGTGTGCGCGCACGTGAGAGAAGCGCTCTTCAATCTTCTCATTCCTCAATAGTTTAGCGTCATTGATTGCACCTAATTTATTTTCACTGACTTGAATAGGCCTATTTTAACTTTTGATTCATAAAATGTTCTTCTCTAAAAGTTTGTTATATTCTGTTTAAAATGTTGGCTACTTTTACATAATTACGTTTTGCTTTCGTTAATTTAACCGAATATGTTGTAGCCTATACGCTATTTAAAAAAGTTTGTTCTATTCTGTTTCGTTTATTTATTTTTTAATTTTTTACATATTCAATCAGTCTCATTCTTGTTTTTTTACAAGACCTTTTGCTGTGTTTTTTAATAAACACAAACAATACTATTGTGACGATCGGCAGTTGTAGTGCCCTCGAGAGCCCCTGGAGGGCACTCTCTCATAGTGTGATGTTTTCTCCATGGACTCATTATGTTTTATTATGTTCAGCTGTGTATCATTATTGGTTATTGAGTTCTTGATTTCCTGAAAAGTTTAATGGCTCACCTGTGGCGTGTGAGGTATTTCTTCAGCAGTGCAGCTTGTACATGAATCATCATCCCAGGTTTTACACGTCGGATAACGACCGCGTTTCCTTCATCTGCTCACTGCTCACTGGAAAGGCTCTGGAGTGGGCAGGCGCGCTCTGGCAACCAGGTCGGATGTCGTTCCCTTCTTATGACGTGTTTATCGCCTTATTATCGCCTTATTAAGAGAGGCTTTTGAACTCCCCGCAGGAGAGGAGGATCCCGAGGAACTGCTCTTGTCCCTGCGCCGGGGAGGTTCGTGTGCGGCGGATTTCTCTCACTCATTCCGCACGACGCTAAAGCCTCATCTCGCTAAACTGTCAGAGGGGCCTTTAAGTATAACGTTCCTGCCAAACCCACACATCGTGTCGGACCCCTTGAGCCCGTATTCCGCACTGGTCCTGTTGTGCCAGCCGACTCGAAAGAGTCAAGTTCCGAGTCAAGTGAGTCAAGTTCTTCTGCCGAGTCAAGTGAGTCAAGTTCGTCTGCCGAGTCAAGTGAGTCAAGTTCGTCTGCCGAGTCAAGTGAGTCAAGTTCATCTGCCGAGTCAAGTGAGTCAAGTTTGTCTGCCGAGTCAAGTGTGTCAAGTTCGTCTGCCGAGTCAAGTGCCAAGTCGAGTGAATCCAGTCAAGTCAGTGAATCAAGTCAAGTGAGAGGCCGCCGCAGGAGGAGAAGGAGGATTCGTTCGGTTCGCCAGGCTCCGGTGAGCGTACCCAGAAGCCTCGCCCTGCCGGCCCCGCCTCTGCGCCTTGCCCTGCCGGCACCGTCTGGAAGCCGCTCCTTAGAGGGGGGGGTTATGTGACGATCGGCAGTTGTAGTGCCCTCGAGAGCCCCTGGAGGGCACTCTCTCATTGTGTTATGTTTTCCCTATGGACTCATTATGTTTTATTATGTTCAGCTGTGTATCATTATTGGTTATTGAGTTCTTGATTTAAACCTGTGTTTCTCCTTTGTCCTTTGCGAAGTCTTGTTACACAGTAAGCGTACATCTCTGAGCATTATTCCTTGTTTTAGTATTCCGTGTTTCCCTGGGGCCTGTTTCAGAAAGGAGGTTAAGTGAAAACTCTGAGTATGTTAACCCTGAAATGAGGGAAACTCTGGGTTTTCCGTTTCAGAAAGGGAGGTATATCAAACCTGAGAAAGCAGGGTAAGTCAAGCCCGTTTCTGAAAGAGAGGTAACTTATACCCAGAGTCAGTTACCATGGTAACTTACTCTGTGAACCTAACCTGGTCGGGAGCAGGTTTTCTTCAGTAAACCCAGAGTTTCTTGCGGTCTCCACCCCTTTTTTAAAGAGGAAGCAGTGTTTAAACACCAACAATAATACTAAAATGTATTTACACATTCTTTAAGGAATATATATTGTTTGTCGGTTTAATTGACTAAATCTGTTTTGCAGCACTTTGCCAAAAAATAAAAGGATTAAAACGTTTTCTAAACTTTTATTTGATTACCACCGTTTTTGATAATATATTTGTATTAAATCATATTTAAAAAAAAATCGGAATAAAAAACATTTCATAGAACTCAATTATTTTTTAAACATAATTTAATAAGTTATTAAAGATAAAAAATAAGATGTTAATCTAATTCATAATCAATTATTGAAATTAGTTGATTAGATAAGGTTTAATCAAAGGTTTCATTTTAACTGATGATAATAATAACCGTAATTTAATAATGCAGTTTGTATGTAATAATAGTTTTAATACCATAAACCGTGATATTTTCTGAGACGGTTATCATACTGTGAAACTCTCATACGTTACAACCACAACCCTACATGGGAGAGTCCCCCCCCCCAACCCTACATGGGAGAGTCCCCCCCCCCCCCCCAACCCTACATGGGAGAGTCTCCCCCCCCCCCAACCCTACATGGGAGAGTCCCCCCCCCAACCCTACATGGGAGAGTCTCCCCCCCCAACCCTACATGGGAGACTCCCCCCCCCCAACCCTACATGGGAGAGTCCCCCCCCCACCAACCCTACATGGGAGTCCCCCCCCCAACCCTACATGGGAGACTCCCCCCCCCACCAACCCTACATGGGAGTCCCCCCCCCCCCAACCCTACATGGGAGAGTCCCCCTCCCCCAACCCTACATGGGAGAGTCCCCCCCCCCCCCAACCCTACATGGGAGAGTCCCCCCCCCAACCCTACATGGGAGAGTCCCCCTCCAACCCTACATGGGAGAGTCTCCCCCCCCAACCCTACATGGGAGACTCCCCCCCCAACCCTACATGGGAGAGTCCCCCCCCAACCCTACATGGGAGAGTTCCCCCCCCCCAACCCTACATGGGAGACTCCCCCCCCCCAACCCTACATGGGAGAGTCCCCCCCCCCCAACCCTACATGGGAGAGTCCCCCCCCCAACTCTACATGGGAGAGTCCCACCCCCCCCCCCCAAACCCTACATGGGAGAGTCCCCCCCCACAACCCTACATGGGAGAGTCCCCCCCCAACCCCCGCTGTTAAAAAAGTTACTCAGCAACTTTTACTCACATTTTAAATTATATAATTTTTACTTTTACTTGAGTAGATTTTTAGACTGGTATTTTTACTTGTAGCCTACTAAAGTAAAATGTTATCAAAGTAATAGTAGCCTACTTTAGGATGAATAACATTCTTCCAGTTTCACCTCTGATATTATAACATTTGGGTAAGTTACTCTAAAATAGTTATGAATTATTAACTACAAATGACATCTTCAACAGTGTAATTAGATTCATGTAATAATTACTATTTTTAGTTTACTATTATTTACTACTATTTATTAATTACTATTACTAAATCCTATATCCACCTCTTTGAACAATAAGAGAGACAAGAAACTGCACTTTTACTGCTTTCAAATTAACAATATACAATTGCATGAATTATTCTTGAATTGATCAAAGTGTGTAGAGGGAGAAGGTTACATAAAAAATATACCTTTTAAAAATGTATGTTAAATCCACTATTGTTTTATACTGAATTGGTCTATAGTTTATGCAGTAGCCTATTTAATGGAATTGCATCATATTTTATTTTACATTAGAGAAGAATTAAGAGTAATCCCTTTAATCAAATTGCAATATTTATATTACTTGATAATTAATTACATCTAACACCTCTTTTTGTCTGGCACTGTTGCCATGGTGACTCACAATATCTGCGCTCCATTGATAATGGTTTTTTATAGTTGTGGTGCACACGCTTAACTCAGAGTCAGTCAACTCAGAGTTGATTGAACCAACTCATTTCAGCTGTTCTGTAACCGAAAACTCAGAGTTTCCCATCTCAGGGTAAGTCAACTCAGAGTTCAAGTTTTAACTCAGAGTTGGCTGAACCTACTTATTGAAACAGGCCCCTGGACTCTTGATCCTTGCCTGTTATCTGGACTGTTTATGAACCTGTGCTGCCTGCCTCGACCTAAGCCTGTTTTGACCACGAGTTACCTGATTGCCCCTTGTTAAACTGTCTGCTCAAGTTTATGTCTGCTTTTGTTTAAGTTTAAATAAAGTGCTGCACTTGGATCCGATCACCTCTGTCCGTACGTTACAACTATATAATAGTTCACTGTTCGTACAAATAAAAGTATATAGCCTATGTATACTACATGTATACTATAAATTGTATGATCGTTTGTTTAAATAACATTAACCAAATTGTCTTTAATTAATAATACAATTATTACTTTAACATGCAGTTTCCACTCTACCAAATTTTTGTTTGTTTCATTATAGTACACCAAATGTCAAAATCATTTTGATTTTTCATGTTTGTTGTTTATTTGGAAATTACCATAGTTGTAGTATTTCATTCTTACTGTTAATTGACATTAGCCCCGCTTACGTTTCAAAATGCAGCAATTGCTGCTGGTTTGATAAATGTTCCTTTGCGCCACCTAGTGGTCATTTCGCCAAACACACACCCGATGGATTTCGCGGTAAATCCGACCCGGAGCCTTTACATAGAAATAGGAATACTGGTCTTCAGAGGTAATAGCAAAACCCGAAAAGTGGATCATTGTAATGTGTGATTACAACCCCTTCACACACAGGAAATAAAAAAGATTTTAGAGGAAAAACTACATGTAGCACCTTTAAATAAAGGTAAAAAAATTAATAAATAAATGTCAATCGCCACTGACGTTACATTTATGGCCCAGATAAGGATATGTTTCGTGGCGTTCATACAGTAGGGTGGGTTTCTGCATTAATGAAAAGGCAGGGGGTTTATCAGACTTTGCTTTACACCATCTGTTTCCTCCACTGCGTCTTTCATAGAATGCAGTACATTTTGTATGTTTGTTGTCTAAACCTGACCACCTTATGAACTCATCTGTGCGGAGGAGCATGTTGGAAATTACACTTTTACCATCCGCATAGCCTTCCACTGGGTTTGGAGATCGCACATCTGCAGGCGCGCACTGGCACAACCACTTGATCCAGGAGTTAATCGCCAGAATGAATTTGATGGCGCTCCATGGGCACCCTGTTTCAATGCCGATTTTAAGTGGTATGGGATTGGTTAGGGCGCTCCCACATATGACTTGGATGTAAGAGTTATTATAAACATCTTTAATTACGTCTACATACAGCTGTGGTAGTCTTATTTCGTTTAATGCGTGAAACATGACATCATGGGGCAATGTGCCAAATGCATCACGAAAATCCAAAAAGACAGTGACAGTAGATGAGTGTTTGAAGTCATTAATTCCCGTTTTAAGGCAGAAGACATGTTCGTTAATCCCCTGCCTATTGATATAAGCTTTTTGCTTTGATGACAGTATTCTTGTCTCTACTAACCAAGGAAGTATTTGTGACAGCATACATTTCATGAACACCTTGTAGACTGTAGGTAGTAAGGAAATGTCTCTCCAAGTAGACGAGTCGTCAGGAATATTATCTTTTTTGAGAATACGGTGGATCAGTGCTCCTTTCCATGATTCTGGAACGTTACCATTCTCCAGACAGATATTAAATATATTGGTCAGAATTGGACACACCACTTGTTTAGTAATTCTCAGGGTTTCATAAGTCACGCCATCGAGTCCACTTGCTTTATTATTTGGGAGTTATACACACACACACACACACACACACACACACACACACACACACACACACACACACACACACACACACACACACACACACACACACACACACACACACACACACACACACACTTTAACTCAGCTGTTATTAATAAGCAGAGACAGAAACACATACAGGAGAACTGAGAGATCTTTAATTATATTAATGATAGAAGAGAGAGAATACAGGACAGTTTCTGACTCCATATGTGACATATGAAACACCTCTATAAAGACACAACAATATCACAAATAACTCTTCTGATATCCATGCAAGCTCTGGTTAATATTTAATATAAACTTAGTCCTCTTCTAATATACTTTCTGCACTTTAAATCAAGTCATTTTAGGGATAGTTCACCCGAAACTTTCCACTGGCTTCTAATGTATGGACAAAAAAATATCAAAATATTGTCTATGTTCCACAGCAGAAATAAAGTTATTCAGCTTTTGATCAACATGAGCATTATGTACATTGTCAATTTTCATTTTTGAGTGAACTATCTTTGTAAATAAAAAGAGTATAATGTACATGCATTAGGAACACAAGCAAGACTATGAGCTGAAACTACTTGATGTTGGTGATCTGTCGGTCTATCGGGGGAATGAAGTGAGAATAAACCGTGCTTTATACAACCCTCCTCTCCATCGTATGATAAAGTCCTTCTGATACAGAACGCCAGCAGAAGCATCAACACTACATCAATACATCTTTAAAGCTACACTGTGTAACTTTTTTAGTTTATTCTTAGCTAAAAACACTTAGTTCTTTCAAAAATATATGTGCTCATTAATGTATATTTAATTCGTTCAAGTAATAAAGTATTCTCGTGAGTGTATAATATGCCATTGAAAATACATACGGGTAAGGGGTTCTAATGTCGGTCCCCATGTTGCCCCTCCATCTTGAAAGTACATTAGCCAAAGAGGGACATACCCCTTAATTCAAGCTTCGCCTTTCGCGTTTTAACACTCGATGGCCTCATGGACGAGGTTGAACTGGAAGCCATATTAATTTTGGACTACATTGGCCACCGTAGGAGCTAAAACGGAATCGGAATTGAGAGGAACAGAAATTAATATTCACTGGATGGTCATATACCTTTTCACCGCCAGATGGGGGTAATAATCACACAGTGTAGCTTTAATAAATCTATGTTTACCGTATGTGTTTTATGGAGCGCAAACACAAACAGAGCAATTGAGTTTTATGAATCAAGAGTTATTTCTAATAAAGCTAATTGGCATTGACTTCATGTATTGAGTTCAGATGTTTAAAGTGAACTGCAGGTCCGTG
This sequence comes from Chrosomus eos, assembly GCA_036326025.1. Taxonomy (NCBI): domain Eukaryota; kingdom Metazoa; phylum Chordata; class Actinopteri; order Cypriniformes; family Leuciscidae; genus Chrosomus; species Chrosomus eos. The sequence goes on from JAZAVI010000039.1 coordinate 27,053, forward strand.
AATGAGACGCAGTTTTTAGCATTGAAACACAGCAGGCAAACGCTGCACCACTGTCTCGAGAGTGTTCGTCCCGGCTGTGTGTCGAATCCTGATGTGTGTCAGTTCTACAACAGCAGTGAACAGACTTCATTAACCCTCCAACATCAGGCCTAATGAACATGTACAATACACAGTCAGCCAGTGGGTTCAGGAACAGGAGATATTCAGAAAAATACCAAAATTTACGAGCTAATACACCCTTGTCACTGTAAAAATGATCTATAGTAAAATTCAGGATTATGTAGGGGAGAATGAGAAAAGTGTAAGTCAGAAGCACCAGGAACAAACTGCCCAAAATTTTTTTGCGCTTTAGAGAAGTAAGCGATATTGTGCGTGAAAGACCGAGACAAGTGCCAATAAAACACAGAATGATTATCGGGTATGGGATTAAACAGGCGATCGATCGGGACAGATTGTTAAACAGATCATCAGAGTTAAAGTCTGCAAAGATCAGAGGAACAAACCAGATAATCACAGAAATAACACAGCAGACTTTAAGTGAATGATGAGTTCTGCACCAGATAGGATGAGAAACCAGAAGATACCGTTCAAAAGCAACACATGCCATAAAATACAGACCCACAATGAAACTATAATAATATGCCTTATCCACCTCCCATGACCACGTGATTGTCATCATTAACATACAAATGATCTGAATGAGATCTGAGAGAATCAAATGAATAACAAAAATTGGAGTGGAGCGATGAGATTTGATAAGAGCACACAACGCAAACAGAGTTAAGATCATGATTACAATCTCAATGGCTGAAATGATCCAGATAAATGTCTGTGTTGCAAAGTTATGTTTCTGGTAAAATTCCTCCATCTGACGTTTCCATTCATCTTCATAATTTACTCCACTTGATCCGTTGATGCTGGCATTTTGTTCCGCCATTGTTTAATGAGATCTTGACAGGCACTAAATAACAAACCAGTCATTAGTTTAAAAAGAGATTTACTATTTACTACTTTTTTAAAACAACGGGGAAAAATATATGACATAACGAGTTTTCTGTGACATGTTCTTTAGAGGAGTGTGTGTAATGTTCGAAAGCTTGAAATACGTCAAATGTAAGATTAAAGTTAGTAAATCCTCCATTTGAACAATATCACAGAAGCAAGAATGCTGTTGTTCTGAATATTCAGTCCAGCACAGCTGCAAGTATACAATGGTTTATTAAACTAGGAATAAATCTTGAAGAACTTACGTTACTGACAGGATTGTGTGTTTGGTCTGCAGGTCAAAGCAGGAGTTTGTGGAATAACACACAGACCGACAGATGTTTCACAAGTTTCCACTGCCGTGTTTACTTCATTCACTGCACACACTGTAAAAACACACATCATAAAGCTCGTTGATCTAATGGAGGAAATGCCTGAGATTACACACAAACTATTTGATCCGACGTGTGAAACTGTAATTACCTTAAAGACAAGTGAAAAACCAGTCTAACTTTCACTAATGGTTGGGCTCAACTACGACGACTGAAGTAATGTGAAAATGCTTTATATCTAATGCTTTCATTCTTAAAGTTCACTAGCGTTTATTCATATCCTCAGTAAAATAAGAAACTCATGAATTATCGCGAGAGAAAGCACAAATACTTTGATCTCTCTAAAATATTGATTCTTCTGCTGCTCTGCAAGCCTGTTTTCTTTAAGAAATGTAAATCTGTGTTGCTGACTGACTGAAAACACACAATGTTAATTAAAGAAAACTAGTTTCAGTGCAAATGATCACAGTGATGCCAGAGGCTGAAATACAAAGATAGTCGACTATATAAACTCACGGATGAGATGATTTCATGATCTTACCTGGAATCATAATCAACATCAAACTACAAGACAGATAGTATTAAATGTAGAACAAATATACTTGAAATTTTAGTAGTATGTTTCTAATACAGTTGTATTCCCAACATGCTTATTTGAAGTGCATTAAAAATATATCGAATCGCATTTTAATATATTTCTAAAAAAAGTGAACTAGAAGTACATTGGTAATAAATATATGCTTAGTTACACTTTTAAGAAATTTGCTAAACACAAACATACTTTTAGTGAAGTTTTAGTGGATTTACAGAAAACATACTTATGTTGTGTAATTTGTTTAAGAAGATAGCAAAATAATTAAGCTTTTAGTGGGTTTAAAATATATGTACTTTATAAACACTTAGGCCTACTGCAATATATTTTAAATATTTATGTATTTATCATTTTAATATTTTGAAAAACATTTTTTTTTCATTTACAATCTACCAACTTACAACTTAGTATTATAAACATTTGTCAACTATTATTAAGCATTGCAATAAGCATACCTAAAATTAATGTTGTTCACTTTTACTTGTAATGAACAACAGCCTTTTAAGTAGACTTTTACAAGTAGCCTACAAACATGATGTTTGTGTTACTTAAATTCCAACAATGATTTCAACATCATATTATTTGAAAGGCATCATAAAAGACATTTTCCAAAGAGGTTCAAAAAGGTTTGTACTTGTTTAAATTCAAACAACACGCATAACAAGGATAAAAGATGACACTCGTGTCTAGCTTGATGAGGATAGTCAAAGCTTTGAAAAGTAAACTGAGAAGTCAATTACATTCTAATGCATATCTATGCAAATTATACAAAAATGTTAATCATTGGTTAATTTTATATGAATTCTTCTTCTCTTTCACAGATCATGTGATAAAGCAGTCTTCAAATACTACAGTATCTGAACCACAAGCCCTCAGTTGTGGAAAATGAGTCGTACTCCGAGAAGTGATCGTCCACTTGAAGATGTGACATTTAAACTCTTTTTCTTCAGACATTTGTAGGCATGAGTTTGTAAATAATGCATTATTCACTTCTGCACATTGTTTTCCATAACTTTTGTGATGCTTATTTATTTAGTGATGTAATATGCATAGTGTACTTTTCGGTATAACAGAAATGTTCTACAAAAAATGTAAGTAAGTAAGTATTGCCTTCACTGTATTTCATGTATTATAATGTATTTTGTTAAAGAGATTACCGGTATGCTGCTGTACTTTTTTAATGTACTCTAGGTATTCATTTTGAAATGTACACAACCAGATAGTATATTAAATTGTTCTTGATTTCAAAGTGTGTGTCTTAACATTTATATTGGATTATTTTTGCACTTTTAATATACCATTTTGAATACTGAATAAAACAGCTTTATAATATAAGATTTTTAATGAGCTGAAATGCTATTGAAATGTTCTTTAAGCACATTAAATGAAGCTTCAAATATATTCTATCTGTAGTTTAAGAAATATTAAAGTATATTTTAGCCAACTATAGCCAATCAGAAAATAGCACTATTGTATCTGGGTAAGATTTAACACAACAACCAATGAAATAAAGCATTTCCTGGTAGGGCTGTATAGACCCCTTATCAGCCGACGTCACAGTTACGTCACGGCGCTAGCTGGAGGAAACAAACGGAAAACTGCAGGCGGCTAATACAAACCAGCACAGATTCAACTACATAATAAGAAGCTTAAATTATTATTATTATTATTATTAAATGTCATCTTGATGTGTTGTTGGGTGCAAGAATCAATGAAAAATGAGTATGCTGTATCTAGAATTTTTATTTCTAGAAAATATTCACATCATTAACATTGCATGTAATGTCACTGTTTACATTGTCGTCTTCTCGGCGCTGGCTCGGCAGAACTGCGGATCGTACACACAAGTCTTGTACATGACCATTCAGCACATAGTTATAGGCATCTAAAGATTTATATGCCCTCAGTTTCTCTTTACGCTCGGTTTCTCTATCAGGTAGGTGTAGAAGTCAGGCCACTCAACCGGAGGTAACGTTAATCCTGTCAGATCGTCCATTGAGTGAGCGTGTACGGGTCAGCCGTAAAACGTTTTTTACGTCTGGTTCCGTCCGTTAAAATTAACTTTTGCAAATAAAAATCGCGGTCCTGGACACTGAGTGACCTTACACATTAAGATAAAATCGGATTTTCTCCTGTCATTGTTAAAAAACAAGCTAACAAAACTTGCAAACTAACGTTAGGGAAGCGGCCAGAGGGATCGTTCTGTAGCCACCTAAGCTCCGCCCACAGAAAAACGTCACCATGTTTACCAACTGATAAGGGGTCTATTGTCCCAGTCGATTAGTCGATTAGTTGGTCGATACGTTCTGGTTCGACCAAAATTCTGATTGGTCGATTTTTTGCCGCGTTCATTTCATCAGTTTTGCCACGCTGAGACGCGCTCATTTCATTAGTTTTGCCGCGCTGAGGCGCGCTCATTTCATCAGGTGGAAAGCACTAACTGATCGGGGGGGGAGGGGTGTCAGAGTACCCTTGTTTCACAGGTAACAGTCTGTCTTCAGAACACCCCCCTTGTTTTCACCTTTTTTGGATTAGCCCAAACCAAGAGAGAACGATAAGTATAGAAGCTTTGATGCTGAATACTATTTATTTAATTTTGAGAGTGTTTAATTGTCAGTCCTCAGTGTGGTAGCATTTTGTTAAAATTGATAACGCGAAAAAGGTCGAATGCAAAGTTTGCAAGCAACAGTTTTCCACAGCTCGACGACAAACATTAACCTGACTCCGCCAGATGGATTTGCTCCGCATATCCATCTGGAAACCTTCCGTTGAAGTAGTTTTGGTAAGGGGCGAAAATACTGGTTAGCTGATTGGCCTATGTTGGTGATAGACGGGCCAAATCAACCAATCAGATCAACGAAGCATATGACGTACTAACAGAGCGATGACGAAAACACAACCACAAGCCAGGCTACTCTTGCTGCTGCAGGTAAAGGCTCGTTAGCTCAGCAAATAAGCAACATGTCGGCAAAGGATGTTTGCCGTTTATGTAACTACAATTTGCGATTTAAAAGGCACCATTCAGGCTGAACTGTCGCGCTTCTCGTTGCGTCACACCTCAACCCGCCTCAAAGCCAACGCTGATTGGACGTTCGTTTGGTGAACTGCTCCAAATTTTCTTTAACGGAAAGTATCCAGACTGATCTGCGAGTGAAACCTTGAAAGCTCGTGAGATCAGGATGGTCTCACGAGGCTAGACAAACATGACATATCATCTAAAAGTGGTAAGCTCACTTGTCTGCGTTAGCTTGCCCTTTCTGTTTTGAGTAGGCTGAACATATCAGAATGTGCATATTTCAATGTTTTAGTGTGATAACCTAACTTTTTATTTTTATTTGGAGCCTATATGCGCAATTGCGCTGTGTGTTAGTTTTGAGCCTAAGATGCTTTATTTTTCAGTTATGCACTTTATTTTTGTTTCTGCTCTTGATCTGGTTTGTTTAATAAATATTTTTTTTATTAAAGTGGACGTGCCTTTTGTGTTTATTAAAAGTAAAAGCTTTAAGTTAATAGTCTATTCGTGTCTCAGCCGCGAAGCTGAGCTCATGTTCAGCCTAGCTCGGTGCGAGGACATGCAGAGCGGCTAAAATGATAGTGGCTGACAGTTATAACTTATTATAACATATGACAAAAATAATTATCCAAATTATGTTGCATATTCCTCAACAGTTCTTGTGATGATATCACTAGTTGACAACATAGCCTATGATTTCCGAAAATAGTTGGCTACTATGATATTGCGCAGGTGATGCAGCGCTGTCAGAGCCGACAGACTAAGTAAGTAAAGTACATTTATTGTCCCCGTAGGGAAAATTTGTTTGCATGGCAATCAAGTAGGCATTTCAACATACATCATACACTGAAAGAGAACCTTTAAACATACAAAGACACATACTAACTTAGCACACATATTTCCCCATACCCCGCACTTAAACTACAGATTAAATTAGGCATACCAGACCAGCTGAGTATCCTACCAATTAAATTACATGTTTAAAAACTTAATTGCTTGAGGCACAAATGAAGATTTTGATCTGTTTTTGGTAAACAGAGGGAGACAATATCGTCGCCCAGAAGGCAGCAGTTCAAATGAAGAGGCAAGGGGGTGCCTCTTGTCTCCCACAATGGTTCTTGCCCTGTTCATTACTCTTTCTCTGTAAATGCATTCCACACTTGGTAACTTGATTCCTAATAGTTTACTGGCCGTTGTTACTGTTTTTCTTACAGACTTCTTCTGTGCCTCAGTAGCATTACCAAACCAGCAGGTGATGCAGAAAGCAAAAATGCTTTCAATAAAAGAACAATAGAACATCTGCAGCATTTTGTTGTGAACATTAAAGGATGACAGTTTCTTTAAAAAATACATTCTTTGTTGTGTCTTTGTACTGATGAGGTCAGACCACAGATCCCATTTAAGCTTATGGTCAATCACAATTCCAAGATATTTATAATTTGTAACTGATTGTATAGCCTCCCCGTTGATAACAGTTGAATTTGGTGATTGAGTCATTCTAAAATCAATAAACATTTCTTTTGTTTTTGTGGTGTTTAGACGGAGGCTTGACCTTTCACACCAAGTCAAGTCAAGTCACCTTTATTTATATAGCGCTTTTTACAATACAAATTGTTTCAAAGCAGCTTTACAGAGATAACAGGAAAACAATGTTGTAATAGTATTGTTCAATTGAAAATTAAATGTCCCCAACTAAGCAAGCCAAAAGGCGAAGGCAACAGTGGCAAGGAACCAAAACTCCATCAGGTGACAGAATGGAGAAAAAAACCTTGGGAGAACCCAGGCTCAGTCGGGGGGCCAGTCCTCCTTTGGCCAACGAATGAACAGTGTATGATTATGAGTTAGGCAGTATAATGTCAGGAGTCAGATGGGATCAGAACTTTCACGATATTATCCAGTTCATCTGGTTGGGTTGGGTCATCCGGCCGGTGAGGAGATGAGTGGTGAGGTGTCCATGGACCTTCACAGCCCTGATAATGCGTGTCGACGTGTCCATGTGATGGTCCTTCATCAGATCTGGATATGCCCTGGATCCGGCGGTCCGCAGTAAACCTCGGGATAAACAGAGAGACTAATATTAGCGTAGACGCCATCCTTCTTATGATGTACAAAGTACATCAGGAATTATGGGAAGTGTTCCCGGTTCCGGCTGATCTAATCTATGCAGCCTAACATTGAATTATAGAAATCTATAATGTGTTATGTGTATGCTAAGCCAAAGAGATGTGTTTTTAGTCTAGATTTAAACTGACAGACTGTATCTGCTTCCCGGACCGTGTTAGGAAGATTGTTCCAAAGTTTTGGTGCTAAATAGGAAAAGGATCTACCGCCAGCAGTCGATTTTGATATTCTAGGTATTATCAACTGGCCAGAATTTTGAGATCGCAATAGACGTGAAGGACTATAATGCGTTAAGAGCTCGCTCAAGTACTGGGGAGCTAAACCATTTAGTGCTTTGTAAGTAATCAGCAATATTTTAAAATTTATACGATGTTTAATAGGCAGCCAATGCAGTGTTGACAGAGCCGGGCTAATATGGTCATACTTCCTGGTTCTGGTAAGAACTCTAGCGGCTGCATTTTGAACTAGCTGTAGTTTGTTTAATAAGCGTGCAGGGCAACCACCCAGTAGAGCATTACAATAATCTAGCCTTGAGGTCATGAACGCATGAACTAATTGTTCCGCATTTGTCAGTGAGAGCATATGACGTAATTTAGATATATTTTTAAGATGGAAAAATGCGGTTTTACAGATACTAGACACGTGACTTTCAAATGAAAGATTAGTATCAAAGAGCACACCCAGGTTCCTAACTAACGTCGAAGACTTAACAGAGCAGCCATCAAGTGTTAGACAGTATTCTAGGTTATTAGGTGAGGAAGTTTTTTGTCCAATGATTAGAATCTCTGTTTTTTCAGAATTTAGTAATAGGAAATTACTGGTCATCCAATTTTTTATATCAGCTATGCATTCCGTTAATTTTGTGAATTGGTAAGTTTCGTTAGGTTTTGAAGAAATATACAGCTGAGTATCATCAGCATAACAGTGAAAGCTAATTCCATATTTCCTAATTATATCTCCTAATGGTAGCATGTACAGAGTGAAGAGCAGCGGTCCTAGTACTGAGCCTTGTGGTACGCCATACTGAACTTGTGATCGATAAGACATCTCTTCATTTACTGCTACAAACTGATATCGGTCAGATAAGTATGATTTAAACCATGCTAGTGCAATTCCGCTAATGCCAACATAGTTTTCTAGTCTATTTAAAAGAATGTTGTGGTCGATAGTATCAAATGCAGCACTAAGATCAAGTAACACTAATAGAGAGATACAACCACGATCGGATGATAGGAGCAAATCATTTGTGACTTTAATGAGAGCAGTCTCAGTACTATGGTACGGTCTAAATCCGGACTGAAAATCCTCGCAGATATTATTTCTTTCTAAAAAGGAACACAGTTGTGAGGATACTGCTTTTTCTAGTATCTTTGACAGAAAAGGCAGATTCGAGATCGGCCTGTAATTGACTAATTCTGTAGGATCAAGTTGCGGTTTTTTAACAAGCGGTTTAATCATAGCCAACTTAAAGGTTTTTGGTACGTATCCTAATGACAAAGATGAATTAATGATATCTAGAAGAGGATCTATGACCTCTGGAAGCATCTCTTTCAGTAGCTTAGTCGGTATAGGGTCTAGCATACAAGTTGTCGATTTAGATGAATTAACAATTTTGCAAAATTCTTCCTCTCCTATAGCAACAAATGAATCAAAATGTTCCTCACAGAGACTACAATATACTCCCTGATGCGATACTGTAGTAGACGGTTGCATAGTTATAATTTTGTCCCTGATATTATCAATCTTATAAGTGAAGAAGTTCATAAAGTCATTACTGCTGTGTTTCTTATAAACTTCTGGGCTTGAAGCTTTCTTTTTCGTTAGTTTAGTCACTTGTTCAAATAAATACCTAGGATTATGTTTATTTTCTTCTAATAGGGTTGAAAAATAATTAGTTCTAGCATCTTTTAAGGCCTCTCTGTAAGCAATCGAGCTCTCCTTCCATGAAATCCGAAATACCTCTAGTTTTGTTTTCTTCCAGTTTCGCTCCATTTTTCTGGCTGCTCTCTTAAGGGCCCGGGTGTGCTCATTGTACCACGGCGTTGGACTATTTTCTTTGATCTTCTTTAAGCGCAGCGGAGCAACTGTGTCTAAAGTGCTGGAAAAGAGAGAGTTAAAAGTTTCTGTTGCAATATCAAGTTCTTCTAAGCTATCTGGGATGCTGAGATTATGAAACTGATTTGGAAGATTATTGATAAAGCAATCTTTAGTGGCAGAAGTGATAGGTCTAACATATTTATAACATGGAGTCGGCTTTGCAGCCTTGGCTAAATGTAATTTACACGAGACTAGATAGTGATCGGAGATGTCGTCGCTCTGCTGCAGAATTTCAACGCCATCAACATCTATTCCATGTGATAATATTAGATCAAGAGTATGATTACGACAATGAGTAGGTCCTGACACGTGTTGTCTCACTCCAATTGAGTTTATAATGTCTTTAAAGAACCACTTTAAGAAGTAGTCAAGAACTGGCCCGTGCTCCTCCTCATCATCATATAGTAGACTTAACAAGGCAGTATCGTCTGCATACTTAATAAGGTGCCTGTTTGGCAAAGTGCTGGTACAAGAATTAGTATATAAAATAAACAATAAAGGAGATAAAACACATCCCTGAGAAGAGCCTGTGCAAGTAGTCATTTTGGAAGAGAGAGAAGTTCCTGCTCTGACTTGCTGGATTCTACAACTAAGAAAGTCAACAATCCATAAAATCAAGCTAGGTTCAAGTGAAAATTCTGAGACCAATCTGTCCGCCAAAATACTGGGCTGAATAGTATTAAAAGCCGAGGAGAAGTCCACAAATAAAATCTTAGCATGGGTCTTTGGTTTCTCAAGGTGAGTGTGCAATAAGTGCAATAGTGTCCCAATGGCATCTTCAACTCCCCTGGAGGCCTGATAGGCAAATTGCAAGGGGTCCATGAGGTGCTGAGTTTCAGATACAATGTACCTCTTCACTAAACGCTCAAAGCACTTCATGAACGATGTTAGTGCAATTGGTCGAAAGTCGTTTGGACCAGTGGGTCGCTGAATTTTTGGCCCTGGTATTATAATAGATGTTTTCCACAGCGTTGGGACCTTGTTAAGGTTAAAAGAAGATCTAAAAAGGTCAGTGAACACTGGTGCTAGCTGTTCAGCACAGTGTTTTATGACCCTTCCACATATGTTGTCTGGTCCTGAGCTTTTCCGAGAATTACATTTTCTAAAAAGCTGGAGGACTTCTGATTCCTTGATGGTGAAGTTAGATGAGTTAGATGAGAGGGGAAGGAGAGGGAGGGATAGAGGAATCCCAGTTGTTGCTTCTGTACTATTTCCCCTCTCGTGTGTCAGACTCATTTCAGTGCAAAATAATTAGGTCAAAAACGATTTAATATACTGCAAATAGCCTACTAGTTTTTTATGTTTATTTATAATTCATTTAGGCGGACAACAAGTACTGCGCACAGTGCACAGCTAATTAATTTAACGTTTTTTTTTTCTAACGTCATTTTTAGTCGATTTTTAGTCGAAAAATTCAGGACTTTCTTTGATTTTCTTTGGTTGAATACAGCCCTATTTCCTGGACTTGTTCACGTGATTCTGCTACAACATCTTCCGAAAGTTTTGTTCACCCACAGAGGAAACCACTGGAGCTCCGAGCATCACTTTGAGCACATAGTTAGACATGATCTCCTGTTTTAATGTTACAACAAATTCACAACTTGTTTGACAAAAACAATGACAACTTGACTGCTGTTAGAGAATGTTTCCCAGATAATTATCATCAGTTTTTCACGAGTGTCTGTAAATTAGCCAACAGTTTTGCAGCCTGTTCACCGACAACACCTGCTCAGAACAAGTAGTCTAGGCTAGTCATATTTTCATTATCACACAATGACTGACATACTGTCATGAAACACCCCATTCCCATGACACGTAACTTTTATTTTTTCAGAAAATTGCATTGATGCTTATTTATTAAGTGATGTAATATTCATAGTGCACTTTTTAGTAATACGGGTATAACCGAAATGTTCTACAATTTTTTTTTATAAATATAGCTCTGTTATACCATTTCACTGATCTTTATTATAATGTATTATGTTCAAGAGATTATATATGCTGCTGTACTTTTTTAATTTACTTTGTATATATTTTGCAATGTACACAAGATAGTATATTAAAAGTTTTCTTGATTTCAGAGTGTGTATGTCTTAACATTTATATTTAATTGTTTTTGCACTTTTATTATACAATTTTGAATACTGAATAAAACAGCTTTATAATAAAATATTTCTAATGAGCTGAAATGCTATTGAAGTTCTTGAAGTACATTAAAATGAAGCTTCAAATATATTCTAACTGTAGTTTAAGAAATATGAAAGTATATTTTAAATGAACTGTAAAGAAATACACTTAAATGCTCTAAATGTACTAGAAGTGGTTCCATTTTAGCACAATTTAGTATACTCAAATATATAGCAAATAGCTTAATATTGATCTTAAGCATATCTTGAAAAGTTGTTTCAAAATAATACATTTAATACGCACTTAGTAGTACAGTATAATTTAAATATATTAAGTATGTCCAAAAAAGCACAATTTAAATATATTTCCTTATCACCTGGGAACACAGATGATACAGGACCTTAAAGAAAACTTCCAAACCTGCTTTAAACAATTCCATCTTAGTTTCTTTAGTTTCTTCTCCACATAATCAAGCACACAAGCGAGTCAACAAGCTGAACAACATGTGCTAACGTTTGAATAAAGGCTGAAACACAAGAACACAAAAATTCCCACATGAGACGACATGATCTTACCGGGAGTCAGACTGAAGACACTGCTCATCAGGAGATGATGGTGTTTATGAGCTGCTCAGCTTCTTTTATAGCCCGAATTAACTCCGGAAACACCAGACACAGATGCATTAAACATCATTTAAAGCTAATGCACACAAAACCACATCAGCAATCAGCAAACCAAACTGAATAATATAAAACCATTAAAAAAAACCACAAGTGTTTTAGAAAGGAAAATGTGAATAGCCATTAATATGGTGATATCATATTAAAATGATGTCATACTGTAAATGTATCAAATTATGATTATGCAATAAGGGCTAAATAAAGACAAACTTTTATAGCAACTTTTTCTACTGAAAACAAAATCGCTACATCTTTATTTGCAGTTTCATTCCCAGTTAATCCAAGTAGAAATGTATTTCTATAGCACATTTAAAAGCAAAAGAATTGCACCAAAGTGCTGTACAATAAAACATTGAGATAAACTGAAAGCATAAAAAGAGACCATGCAGCATACAAAATATAAGCATATTAAACAAAATACAATAATAATAAAATAAATAAATGAAGGACACTGATGTTTGTGAATGAATCTGTCAGTAAATGTTGAGTTAGTTTGATTCTGCAGTATCCTTTCATAATGTTCCACTAATCTGAGTCTGATTCTAATTATTAACACTTATACTACATGGCTGTTGAATGCTTGATTCTGATTGGTTGAGAACGTTCTAAGGTGTGCAATTATTTTCAGGGAAATGCACGGCTAAAGTAGTTCCAGGCAGGTTTGACCGCATTACAGTTCCATATCACTGCGCGTAGTTAACTGTAATAACGGAAAATAGGATACAATTCATAACAAGAAAAAACATGAAGCCCCATGCGCTTGATCTGCAGTTTTCAATGTCTAACTTCACAATCAATGGACACATGCAGTTTAGTTTTAATAAATAAATTATGTAGTCCTATCTATAATAGGCTAAATAGAAAATTAAACTGAATAGGCTATATAAATAAATTGATAGTCCTGCTGCACGGGTTTTCGTAATTATTCCAGATAATATAACAAATATTAATATGTTAAAAGAGCTTTGTGAGTTTCATTTATTAGGTTATCTACTGTCAATTATAGAAAACAAGAATGAACGAATTAACTAAAACGAATTTAATAAATAAATAAATAATAATATTGACGCACATGCTTTTCTGTCTCATTATTGCAACAATCTCTCTCTCTCTCTCTCTCTCTCTCTCTCTCTCTCTCTCTTCTCTCTCTCTCTCTCTCTCTCTCTCTCTCTCTCTCTCTCTCTCTCTCTCTCTCTCTCTTCTAATAACTGCATTAATAACTGTATAAGCGGACACACTTACTAAGTCAAGGCCAGTTATGAATTAATTTGAAACTTATGACTGATCATGCCCAAAACGCATGTTCAGCGCGTTCAGTCTGTGTTCACAGTCGGTGTTTAAGACCTGCTACAGTCGATGGAAACAGTCAGTCATCGAATGTTTCAGCGAGTCGTAAGTGTGTCCTCATCATTAGTCTGCTATCAGTGGCTCAAACCTCCATTACTAACTCTAAAATGACGTTTTGGAATTAGCAACGGAGGCATGGGATTAGATGCGTAAGAAATTAGTCCTACATACAAGAGCGTTTTAATGACAAAAACTTGACAAACGTCTTGAAATGCATCATCTGAACAATGTTTTGAGGTGTGGCAACTGTAGTATAAGCGGAATAATTGACTTCAGGCCATTGAATTATCCGAAAAATAATGCACACCCGAGGTGTAACGGCCACTCCGCTTCGCGTCGTGACCGCATTACCACCTCGGGTGTGCATTATTTTTCTAATAATTCAATGGCCTGTCGTCAATTATTCCTTACTTGATGTAGTGATAAATGTAAAGTATATTAACTGTATCCACATGAGAAATGGGCATTTCTGTTAAACATTTACAAATCATTACAAAATGTGCGTTCCAAATGTTAAATGATGTTGTGTTAAAGGTGCCATAGAATGCATTGATACAATATTTTTAAATTGTTCTCTGATATCTACATGAAGGTGTGTGGCTTAGGTAAGGGCAAAGATTCTCCAGATGAGGTTTTACATGTTCAGTCATAACTCTAGGATTTGTCCCTGCATGAAATGGGCTGTTATTACCTTATTTGGAAGGGTCATGAATAATAATGTTGAGCTCTGCTCTGATTGGCTGTTTCACAGATTTGTACGCAGGAGCTGTGGTGTACTCTGAAATACAAACGTGCAAAATAATTATATTTCAGTTCTCAAACTAAATATTTTAACAAATTGACTAATGCATTGTCAAATGACAATGGTTTCAACTGCAGTGGTGGAGGAGGTGGCGTTAGCTAGAAGTAGTGATGGGATTTATGGCTCTTTGAGGGGATCCGGATCTTGGCGATCCGTTCCTTTCAAAGAGCCGTTCAAAAGAACGGCTCTTTTGGCTCTTTTTAAATATTTAGTCAGTTTTAAGAAGCCAGCTTGGGGGCATCTCAGTTTATCCTGGAAATAATCACTGGGAGGAATGATGAGGTGAGATTTGTAGTCAAATAATTAAAACTCAGATATCACACACCAATATCTGAGTTTGAATTATTCTGAAATATTATTACCTCATTTGTCATGTGTGGACTATATTCCATAGGGTTGCTGCACAACATCCCTCTGCTTATAAAGTGACATCACTATTTTGGATTTACCTTTAGTAGGCTACAAAGTGTGTGTATGTGTAAAGCTATGTTGACTTATGTTATTCATACAATACCACAAGAACATTTTGATAAAAAAAAAATATATATATTTAAAGTTGTAAATATATACTGTAGATGCAATAACATGAACATGAACACAAAATGCAATGTAAATAAATACAAAGCAGTTCTGAGATGCACTCGCACGTGTGTATGCGTGTTTTTTTTTTTTATATATACTGGAGTAACCATGGGACGGCGCGTTTGCCGCGAATGTCTTCCACGCAAGTTGAAAATTTTGAACTCGAGCGAATGTTCAAGCGTCTAACTAGACACGATAGACGCGTATTTGATTCTCTATCGCGTTCGGTGTGAACACAGCATTAGGCAGTCCCTTACAAAAAATAACTGCAGTACAATGAAGTACAACTGCAGTAAAACTGCAGTTCAAAGCAGTATAATTGCAGTACAATGAAGTACAACTGTAGAGTTGCAGTATTAACGAAGTATAACTGCAGTATAACTGCAGTATAGATACAATGTGACTGCAGTACATTGAAGTACAGCTGCAGTAAAACTGCAGTACAAAAAGTACAACTTCAGAATAGTGAAGTAAAACTGCAGTACAACTGTAGATTTGCAGTATGATGAAGTAGCCTATAGATACAATAACTGCAGTTCAGTGATACACTTTAAAAAGTGATAGACTTAAAAAAAAAAAAACTCTAATCTATTTTTTTTTTTTTTTAATTAGCATTTTGTTTTTATTGGGCTCTCAGGCAATGATATCAGTTTAGTTGTCATTAAAAAGTGAAACTACTAACCTAAACAAAGGAGCTTTATATGAAAAAAAAAGGCAGATGAACTTTTTGGTTTTTGCATCTGAAGTCTTGGCCTACCATTAATATTACACTGTACTGCAGTTATGCTGTATGTGCGACACATAGCCCACGTGACCAGAGCTTCCTTCGCGCGAACGCGCCGCGGGCGTTGTCATGACAACGAGTCTCGAGAGCAGCTGATGCTCATTACGGTCAGTCAGCGTCTTTCCGCGTAGTGTCTGCTATTTTATACGGTTTGGTTGATTTCCTCACTGAAATTATCGTTCATATACGTTCATATTTATGAACTATCATAATTAAAACACAAAGACATGACAGCATTACTCGTGGTGACGGCCATTCACAAGTGGGACGGAAGAGAAGCGTTTTCTGGAAGAAAAGAAGTTCATTGCGCGAGGCCTTGTCAAGTCATTCAGCTTAGAGGTGAGTATAACATATAATGTCCTCATATCTCTCTCTTTTTTTATTTTAGATTGGTGTAAAAAAGACTTTACGTATATGTTGTTCAACCGGTGTGAAAATAAGAGGAAACGTACTCGGTTACTAACGTAACCTCGGTTCTCTCTAGAGAGGGAACGAGTACTGCGTAATATCTTACGCTATGGGGAAAACTCTTTTCCACGAGATATTGAAGCCAAAAATTATCCTTAATTTTTTACTAATGTAAAACGCTTTGCAGCAGCAAGCAGACCTAGGCGAGACAGCTCGCGCGCCTATTGGCTGCTCTGCGGCAATAGCAGCAGCCTATCGAGAGAGGCTCTGCGTGACGTCACGACGAATGGGGGCCTTTCGCGCCCATATCGTCACGTCCCGCCAGAAAGGGCGTGGTCTCGCCCTATATCTAGGCTCGATAGCTGCTCTTACGTCGGTTTTCATCGCCGAAGCGAACCAGAGCGTATTCCAAGCACGGCAAGATACGCAGTACTCGTTCCCTCTCTAGAGAGAACCGAGGTTACGTTAGTAACCGAGTACGTTCTCTTACGAGAGTATCTCTCGTACTGCGTAATATCTTACGCTATGGGGAACACAATGCAACACGCCGTGCTGGTAGGGATCCAACACCAAAGTCCCAGGGGCCGAAGCCCGGGGCGCATACAGTGCATAATCACCATAAACTCACAGAGAGTGAGGGAAGAGAGGCTAGAAGCATCATTCCCTGTAAATAGCCTCCGAAAGGAGCCAATCATATGACAATAACCAAACCGTCAGGGTGAACATTCAGCCTGAACTGGGTGGCCACAAGTGTGTCAACTTTTAAATGAGCTGCTGTACCGGTCAGTGAGCGATACGCAGGTCAAACTCAGTATCCGAGCCGCACAGCGGGCAGATAGCACTGAATTTTATACCGCCAAAAGCTTAGCTTGTAAGGCGGGGACCTCCAGATTATAGTATTTTATAAATGTAGACGGCGAGGCCCAGCCCGCGGCCATACAAATATCTTGCAGGGTAACCCCGCTAGACCATGCCCACGAGGAGGCCATGCCTCTCGTGGAGTGCGCTCTAACACCCAAAGGGCACTGTAGGCCCTTAGAAGTGTAAGCCAGCGCTATGGCACCAACTATCCATCTGGATAAGCTCTGTTTCGACGCGGCAAGTCCCTTAGTACGGCCGCCAAACGAAACGAAAAGCTGCTCAGTCTGTCTGAAACCAGACGAGCGGGACACATAAGCCCTTAGTGCCCTGACAGGGCAAAGGAGACTCGCGTCCTTCTCCTCATTGAGAACCGGAAGGGCAGACAGGGAAATCACCTGGGCCCTGAACGGTGTGTTGAGGGATTTCGGCACGTAACCGTGCTTTGGTTTGAGTATGACCTTAGAGTCGTTAGGTCCAAACTCCATGCATGACGCGCTTACTGAGAGCGCTTGCAAGTCCCCTACGCGCTTCACTGAAGCGAGAGCCATAAGAAACGCTGTCTTGAAAGACAAGTGTTTCATGTCTGACGACTGGATTGGCTCGAATGGGGCGCCTTTCATGGCCTCCAAGACCGTGGAAAGGTCCCATGTCGGGACTGAAGGGGGCCTGGGAGGGTTCAGCCTCCGAGCTCCTCTAAGGAAACGCACGACTAAGTCGCTCTTTCCTAGTGACTGGCCAGACACCGGTTTTGCAAACGTTGCTATGGCCGCCACGTATACTTTGAGCGTGGAAGGGGACCTGCCCTTATCCAGTAGCTCCTGAAGAAAGGAAAGCACTTCCGTAACCCCGCAGTCTACAGGTGAAAAGCCCTGCGCTTGACACCAAGCAGAGAACACAGACCACTTCGAGGAGTAGAGCCGTCTGGTAGACGGGGCTCTAGCCTGCGCGATCGTGTTTAACACTCCCTCTGGGAGGTCAGCGGGTACCCGTTGATGGCCCATGCGTGCAGGGACCACAGATCCGGGCGAGGATGCCAAATCGAGCCTTCCGCCTGAGAGAGGAGGTCTCTCCTCAGCGGTAAAGGCCATGGAGCAGCGCTGGTCAGCTGCATCAGGACAGGGAACCACGACTGGTTTGTCCAGAGCGGAGCTATGAGTAGCACTGGGCATCCCTCCCTCCTGATTCGCTCCAACACCTGAGGCAGAAGTGAGACAGGGGGAAAAGCATAAAGGGGGCGGCGGGGCCAAACATGGGCCAGCGCGTCCCGGCTTTTCGAGAAGAATCTCGGGCAGTGAGCGTTTTCTTGGGACGCGAACAGGTCCACCTGCGCTTTGCCAAACGTTTCCCACAGCAGCTGGATCGTCTGCGGGTGCAGAGACCATTCTCCTGCTGGAACGTTGTTTCTGGACAGCCTGTCTGGTCCCACATTTAGGTGACCAGGCACATGCGCCGCTCTCAGCGAGAGCAGGTTGTGCTGAGCCCAGACCAGGAGGCGTTCCGTCAGCCTGTAAAGGTTTCGGGACCTGACGCCGCCCTGGCGATTTATGTATGCCACCACTGACATGTTGTCCGACCGGACCAATACGTGGTGGCCTGTTATCTGGGGACAGAAGCGCCTTAGCGCTTTGTCGACTGCTATCAATTCCAAGCAGTTTATGTGGAGGAGCTTCTCCCGCACTGACCACAGGCCAGCCAGCGGTCTGCCCTCGAGCAGCGCTCCCCACCCCGAAGTGGAGGCGTCCGTAGACACCACCTTCACACTTGAGGGGATCCCCAGACTCACACCTGACTGATACCAGTCGGTTGCTTTCCACGGTTTCAGAGCCGAAATGCACTGAAGGTCGACCCTGAGGCGAAACAGACCTGCGGTCCATGCCCTGGGGGGAACTCGTGCTTTCAGCCATAGCTGCAGTGGGCGCATGCGGAGCAGGCCCAACTGGAGTACAGAGGCTGCTGAGGCCATGAGACCCAGCATTTTCTGAAACCTTCTGAGCGGGACTATAGAGCCGTGGCGGAAGGATTTCGCGACGTGCTGAATATTCAATCCGCGCTCTGGTGACAGGCGTGCCGTCATGGATAGCGAGTCTAACACTGTTCCCAGAAAGGAAATCCTCCGACTGGGGAGCAGTGAGCTTTTCGCCCAATTGACTGTAAGGCCCAGCTCCTCGAGGTGCTCGAGTAATGCGGCCCTGTGTTCTAAGAGCTCCGTTCGTGAACGAGCTAGAATCAGCCAATCGTCCAAGTAGTTCAAAACTCGCATGCCCCGAAGTCTCAGGGGGGCGAGGGCCGCGTCCATGCACTTCGTGAACGTACGGGGTGCTAGGGACAGGCCGAACGGCAGGACTGTGTATTGATACGCCTGGCCCTCGAAGGCAAATCTCAAGAATCGCCTGTGATGGGACGCTATTTGTATTTGGAAATACGCGTCTTTCAGATCTATTGACATGAACCAGTCTCCTTGGCGCACTTGCGCGAGGATTTTCCTGGTCGTAAGCATCCTGAACTGGCGCTTCACGAGCGCTCTGTTCAGCAGCCTCAGATCTAGAATGGGTCTGAGCCCACCATCTTTCTTCGGTACCAGAAAATATCTGCTGTATAAGCCCCCTTCGCTCTGAGCCTGAGATAAAGGTTCTATAGCCCCTTTCCTCAGTAGTTTCGCTATCTCGGCTCGAAGTAGATGAGATACTTCGCTTTTCACCGTAGTTTCGACGCGCGCCGTGTAGCGGCGAGGGCGTCGAGCGAATTGTAGCGAATAGCCTCTCTTTATAGTGTTCAGCACCCACTCTGATACCCCGGGAAGCCTTGACCACGCATCCGCGTGAATAGCTAGGGGCAGAATGAAATCTGGGCTCTGGCCGCGGGAAAGCGGCGGCACAAGAGTCCGTGTGTGCTGGGAACACAGCGCCGTGTTTACGGCGTTCGAGGCGGGGGGCGCGCTGATCACAGCGGGCAGCCTGGCCGTGCTCATCTCCTCCGAGGCGGGTAGCGCCGAGAGAGTGAGCGGGGCGAATCCTGTGGGATTCGGCGTGTCTGTGAGGAAATGTGGGCGCGGGACCACGGGCACATTTGCTACACTGAAAACACTGTCGTTTAGGGCCGACTGAATGTGTGTTGGTTTCGTTTTTACAGAAACCGAGGGACACGCAGCGTGTAGTGTAAGCGGGCATATGGGCGCGTTCACTACAGTGTTTGCACAATCGACCGGAGTCGATTTTATTTGTGCGAGCCCTGCACCGTGGCGGGCTGTGTCTGGGTGTGGGAATGGGCACTGGGGCGTGGGCATTCTTACAACACTCATAACACCATCGGCCGAGGCCGGAACACCAGAAAATACACTCTTTATTGGATTTATCTGGGTAGCCGTAAAAACAGCTTTTGTGTGCAGGCAAGCGGGCTGAGACACCGGCTGCTTCACTGCAAAATACACTGGGACAGTCACAACGCATGGGGCTGAACGAGCGAGAAGTTTTGGTGGAAATCCGGCCGCAGCGGGATCTGAACACCGTCGTTTTCCTAGAGCGGCTAGGAAGACTTTGGGGCCTCGGGCTTGATCTCAATCCTCGGCCGGGGCCCGCGGTGAGGGGGGCGGCGTCCGGCAGAGCGAGACCGCGGTCTCTGATCCCGGGCCTGGCGGCGCTGTGAGGCGGCGGCGGCGGAGGGCGGTGCAGGCTGGGGCTGAGAGCTGCGAGCAGGCGGCTTGGTGCGGCCTGTAGCGGAGCTCGAGCGCTTCGGCAGGAAGTGCTTCATAGCCTGAGAAGTCTTCTGCACCTCAACAAACCTGTCCGCGAAGTCCTTGACGGCCGTTCCGAACAGGCCCTCCGGGGAAATGGGCGCGTCGAGGAACACAGAGCGCTCGGCTTCCGTCATCTCAGACAGCGTCAACCATAAGTGTCTCTCGGCAACGGCGAGAGAGGCCATGTTCCGCCCCATGGCTTGCGCAGCGGCTTTAGAAGCTCGTAGAGCGAGGTCCGTAGCGCTCCTCAGGTCCGCCACACAGATAGCACCGGGTCCCTCCTCGTCCAGCTTGAGGAGGAGGTCTGCCTGGTAGATCTGCAGAATAGACATCGTGTGCAGCGCTGAGACTGCTTGCCCGGCTGCGGTGTAAGCGCGTCCGTGCAGCGATGACGTCACTCGGCAGGCTTTGGACGGGAGCGTCGTCTGAACCCGCCGTCCCGCAGAGGGCGGGCAGAGATGCGACGCGACAGCCGTCTCCACCGGAGGAATGGCGAGGTAGCCTCTACTTCCCGCACCGTCGACAGCGGAGAATGCCGCGGAGGTAGAGGTACGCATCCTGGCGGAAAAGGGGGCCTTCCACGACTTTGCAACCTCCTCGTGAAGTTCCGGGAGGAAGGGCGCGGGCCTAGATTTTGACGGAGCCTCGTCTTTCCCGAGAAAGCGCCCGTCTAATCTGTTGCGCGGCGGCAGCGTGGGTGCCTCCCAATCGAGGCCGATGCTTTCTACGGCCTTGGTGAGCAGACGCATCAGCTCAGACTCAATGCCGGCTCTCTTCCCAGAGGGTTGGCGGGGAGCGTTAGCGGAGGGGAGGTCCACAGAGCTCACCCAATCCTCGCTATCCGAAGCCAAGAGAGAACACGCCTCGGTGTTGTCGTCCAACTCGATGGCGGACGCGGCGGCGGACGGCGGCCGCTGTCCGTCGGTGAGCGACTCGAGCGAAGCCGGCGGGCGAACCGGCGAGCTTTGGCGGGCTGGAGATAGCTCGGGAGCGCGCTGGGCGCGGCGCTTCTTGCGACGCGGCGTCACGGCAGGCTGGGATACGGGCTCGGAGAACGAAGCTAGGCGAGTCCGCAGAGTCACCATAGGCAAACGTTCGCAGTGATGGCATCCGCCGTCAGCGAGCGCGATGGCCGCGTGATCCTCACCCAGGCAGGACACGCAGATGACATGTCGGTCCTCGTCGCTGAGTGGGGCTCTGCAAGAACCGCAGGAAGGCATCTTTAAAAAGACGCCGCTCTTTTAGAGGGGGTGGGAAAAAAGCAGATATGCAAACACACACACACACTCTAGGCAGAGGAAAGGATATAACGCCGGAAAGCACAGCAGGTACGGCGGCTGAAGGCGGCGAGGCCAGCGACTCCAGACTCAATGGCACGTCCCGCTGAAGGCTACAGGTCGACGGCGCGGCTTCTCACTCTGGATCCAGCGATGCGGGAGGCTTCGCTGAAGAGATGAAAATCGACGTAAGAGCAGCTATCGAGCCTAGATATAGGGCGAGACCACGCCCTTTCTGGCGGGACGTGACGATATGGGCGCGAAAGGCCCCCATTCGTCGTGACGTCACGCAGAGCCTCTCTCGATAGGCTGCTGCTATTGCTGCAGAGCAGCCAATAGGCGCGCGAGCTGTCTCGCCTAGGTCTGCTTGCTGCTGCAAAGCGTTTTACATTAGTAAAAAATTAAGGATAATTTTTGGCTTCAATATCTCGTGGAAAAGAGTTTTCCCCATAGCGTAAGATATTACGCAGTACGAGAGATACTCTCGTAAGAGAACGCCTCTTCCATACTGTAACGTTAGCAGTTTTACCATTCTCCGGTTTTACACTGTTTATTGTTAACTGCGTCACCGCAGATTGTGTAGCAGCTAACTTATGTTTGCACTTTGCAGCATTATTGTCTTTATCACTTTTAACACATTTTTTAAAACTATCTGTATTGTATAAAGTGCTATACATAATATTGACTTTACTTAAATTGTTTCAATTTAATATCAGGAATATTTGAAATATCAGACACTAACTTACTGGAAAATACAAGCAAATATGTTCAGTAGTTTGACATTAATGTGCAGAAAAGGATTTTTTAGGCTAACTTTTTTGTGTGATTGCTATTTCCGGGAAAATGTACTGGTAACAACTAAAAACAGAAGATAATGTCTGCGGTGAAACAAATATGCACTCACAGCCTTTAAAAATTGTGTGTCTCTGCTTTTTTCCAGAAATGCAATGTTATTGGGCAAATTGCATAGACTGTCAATGGAGTGACAGAAAGCTCTCAGATTTCATCAAAAAGATCTTCAATTGTTCCCCGTGTCTTGCAGGGTTGGAATGACATGAGGGTGAGTAATTTAACTTTTTATCTGGAGTGTTCAAACTCCTTATTAAAGGAGTAGTTCACTTTTTAAAAAACTTTTGCTGATAATTTACTCACCCCCATGTCATCCAAGATGTCCATGTCTTTCTTTCTTCAGTCTAAAAGAAATTAAGGTTTTTGATGAAAACATTCTAGGATTTTTCTCCATATAATGGACTTCAATGGGACCCAAACGGTTCAAGGTCCAAATGACAGTTTCATTGCAGCTTCAAATGACTTTAAACGACACCAGACGATGCATTAGGGTCTTATCTTGCAAAACGATCGGTCATTTCTTCATATGCACCAGACGATGCATTAGGGTCTTATCTTGCAAAACGATCGTCATTTCTAAAATAAATAAATAAAAAAGTAAGTTTTATGCCTTGCTTTGTCCCGTGATGCGCGGTCATGACTCTCCTGTTCGAACTCGTGAACGAATCATTTTTTCGAGTCATTTCGTTCTTTCAACAAACAAAATGTCATGAGAGTCATGACCGCGCATCACGGAACAGAGCAAGGCATAAAACTTACTTTTTTATTCATTTATTTTAGAAATGACGATCGTTTTGCAAGATAAGACCCTAATGCATCGTCTGGTGTCGTTTAAAGTCATTTGAAGCTGCACTTAAACTGTCATTTGGACCTTGAAACGTTTGGCACCCAGTGTATTACATTACAAGAAAAATCCTAGAATGTTTTCATCAAAAACCTTCATTTCTTTTCGACTGAAGAAAGACAGACATGGAAATCTTGGATGACATGGGGGTGAGTAAATTATCAGCACGTGACGACCGTGAACATAGCATGAGCGCCAGCAACTTCCAGCTGTGTGGAGGAAAAAGACGTGTTTCAGTATCGAGTTCTCTTTCAGGCTTGAACAAACCATAACACGGACACAAATTATGCCAAACTGTCCGTTTTGTCGAGTGTCCTCATAAGAGCAGTCTTAAATGATTTAAATAAAGTCTTAAATTAACGTGGAGATTTGTGAGAAAATGGGGATGCGTGTCGGATTGCATCTCTGTCAGCAGCGGCTGGTCTTAAAGTGTCATTAATGTTAATCAAAGAACAAAGGTAAGAGAGTAAATGACTCACTCAAACCTGGAGCCAGGAGGATTATTATAGCCTAATAATCGGTAATAATCATCAATGCACTCCTATCTTTTTACACATCTCCGGCGAACGGCTTCTTCACGCAAAAGAAAAACTCTTGAAAACCCTCATAAAGCGCAGTGAAATTCAGCGACCTATGGCTTTTCCTGATGGATCGTGTTTGTTCCTTAACTTCATTTTATACGTGCAACTCGCATAGCCTATAAGGACACTTACAGCATGCTGACAGACAGGACAAATAAATTTGGTCAAAGAAAATTAAGCAATAAATAGGCCTACAGTTTTGTGGCTCTTTAATGTGTCATGACGGATTGCCTCAGTTAAAGCCAAGTTAACTGACGTTAATCTACTAACTCTCCTGACTGCTTTGTCGGACAAAAATGGTGGATTTTGATTTGTCAGATCGCATCAAACTCCCTGCGAAGGATGAAATCCCTACTCCTAAAGACTGAAGTTTGAAGTCTGAACTTAAAAATAAAATGTGGCACAGGCATGTCATTTATTCTCCTCATTTATTCTAAGTGAAAAAAATTATCAATTTTTCAGGGGTGAATGTCTGTCTACATTTGTAAAAAATTATATTTATGGTAGAATCAAATGTTGTTTGTCTTTTGTATTGCCTTATCTACAACACATGAGGGTAATAAGGTAACGGTAGTACAGGAGAGAGACTTTATTTGATTTCTCTTCAGTAATCAAAATGTGTGTGTGTTTTATATATATACAGTGGTTAAATTGGGCCGGGGCTCTCCGGGGCTCAGCCCCGGCACATAAGCCTGCTCGTTTGCAGTCAGTTGCCTACTAGAAATTATGTCACATACAATTTGATGAAAGTGATGCTTTTGAAAACATATTTCTGACAATAAATGAAAGATTTTTGAAATGGCATGTCTATTTTGTCTCGGCGGAGCTGAGATGAGAACAATCGGAACACGGCCGTAATTTTGTTCAGCTGCTTAATCTCGTTGTCAGTCGACCATGATCGCGCACCGCTCGCGCATGCGCATCTGACACGGATAAATGTACGCAGCAATAATGAATGTTCCTGGGAGACCGTGGTTGCGCGGGATGTGGATGTTCCAGAAATGTCAAAAAAAAGTGCCCTGGCCTTGAATGACAAGGTAAGGAAAATAAGACTAAATCAAAATTAAATAACCAGGACTAGGTTAACCATGTGATTTTTCTCAGGAGATGTTTTGAGCATTTTACTTCAGATACCGGATTATCAGCAAACTGCCAAGAGAACTGCTAATTTAACGTTAGCTGGCTACTTAAAATAAACTAGCAATCTATTCAGTCAGCATATTTGTATTTGATCTGTGTGAATTACAGAAATATAAGACTTGCTAGACCTAAGTTACTTTTAGCTACCAAGCTCTGTGGTTAATGAAAATTAAATCAACCATTTATTCTCCAACTTTCAGAGATAAATTGAAATGAGTGGAGCATATCCACCCAAGAAGAGGAAACTGACTTACTTCTTCAAAAGGTGGGGTGATATTCCAGACATTTTTAGCATGACTAGCTCTGTAACATGTTGGCAGTAGAGATGGGACAGTATGAAAATGATCAAAATTATCACAGTGTTCGGTATTATTGCGGTATTTTTAAAAGTGTGTTCAATATGTTCAGAAAGCACTGACAGCCTGTCAGTGACAGGCCTACACAAGCTGAACTAGTTTCAAAAAGTGTAACAGTGCTTAATATATTACAAAAATATAGTCAATATGCTTGTAAAAACTATTGAAAACGGTCTGAAACACTGTGAAAGAACTTGAACCAGATATGTCTGGCTGAGATCCAGGATGATTTATTTACAACTCCAACGTGAAGTCAACTATGAAGTTGTATTTGAGGTTACATGTGAAGTTGGTTGTGGTTCTAAAATATAAACAAATAATAATGCACAATAATAAGCATCTGACTTACTATGAAAATTATTTACCAGTACTAAATATTATAGCCACCAGCATACAAGAAACAATACTAAGAATTACATTAATTTCTCTGTAATAATTAACATAATTTTTACCGTTACACCGGCAATGATCTCATCCCTAGTTGGCAGCAGACTTTACAGTGATGTACTCAGCAGACTTACCAGATGATTTAATTGATATCATATCAACATTCTATTAATGTTAAAGTTACAGAGCACCTGGCGTGTAAGAAAAGGCAGACTAATACTGAGGTGTTTGCATACCAGCCATTGTGGGAAGTAATGAAGTTATAGATGAGTGATGAGTTATAGATGTGTGTTCTCTGTACTGTTTTTAAGAATGTGTATGAAATGTAAAATCAAAATTAAATTACAAAGGTAAAACACAAATAAATTCAAATGTTGATTGTAAAACTAACCAGTGTTATCATCATTTTTATATCTTAAAGCTGCAGTCCGCAGTTTTCGCCATCTCTGTTCGAAATCTGCAATTGCAGTTATTCGCGGAATTATCAACTTCACGTGGGTTGTGTAATGAGGCAACCACTGGAGCCAGAAATCAAAACTTTGCCTTTTTATGTGTGTGTGTGTGTGTGTGTGTGTGTGTGTGTGTGTGTGTGTGTGTGTGTGTGTGTGTGTGTGTGTGTGTGTGTGTGTGTGTGTGTGTGTGTGTGTGTTGTCGTAGTAAAGAGAGAGAATGGAGAAGGAAGTTTGTATGAGGTGGACCTGGTCACCACAGACCCAAATCTTCTCAGCTGTTGCTACTGTCATATGCTGCACTGTCTCTCCATGTGGCACATTATGTTTAGCACATTGTATGGGTCACTATATCATAACAAGGTAATACAACGTGTAATCAAGTGATGACTGATTAACAGTAATGTAAATGCTAAATGTCCTAATACCTGTTGCAAAGTAAATGCTCTTAACCTTGCAGTTTTTCACATATCATGTAATACTCAATTTCTCCATTTCTTTGCACAAAACTCTCCAGAAAGTGCTATTTAATGGTTTATTTAAAAAAAAAAAAAAAATCCCGGGGGGGCATGCCCCCGGACCCCCCTAGGGAGAGCACCCCCACTTAATAAATCCCAATTTAACCCCTATTTATCATGGGGGAAATGTGTATAAATATCGGTGTCGGCCAAAATGAGTTTGCAAATATCGGCATATCGAATATCGGCCAAAATCCTATAATTTGCATCCCTACCAAGTGTCTCACACAATCATAACAGACAGATGTGCATTTGAATGCACTACACTTGGTATTTGTTCAAAGGTTACAAGGAATTTGTAGAATGGTTTGCATGTATTTTTGAAATATTATCTAGGCACTTATTTATATTTGCAAAACACAATGCGTGTTACTCCACTGCATTTTCACTCAAATTGACCTTTTCACTTGCACATTGCTTGCTTTGTTTACGAGTCGAGTTTTCCTTTACAAAGCAGATCGAGTTTGTTTACAAATGCTGGGTTTGTTTAATTATGGCAAAATATTAATTACATTGATTAACCCCTATTTCAAAAAACAGTGGTGTGTTCCTGCAAGAGATTAACTTGCAGATTCATTTTAAGCATAATATATGCCTGTGGCGAAGAGTAACTGAAAAGAGTGTCTCTGATTCTTTCTGTTTGTTTATTACAGACTACTTCCAAAACCGTGTTTCCACATCTGAGATGAAGGCAGTGAAAAGAACGAAGTGGAATGAGAATAAGCTCTTCAAAAAACACAACTTTTCTGAATAATGTGGGGGAAGATTTATGCATGATTTGTAAATAAAAACTTTAAATACATTGTCTAACTCTCAGTCTGTTATTTGAAATAAAATAAAAAGTAAAATCACATTATTTGTTGCATTGCAGTTTGAGACATTCACTGTTTTGTACCTTAATTCATTATATTGCAGATGTGTGAAAACTTATTTGGGATATTCTGGTTGTATTTCAATGGTATTTTACAGCATTTTATTAGTATTGCATTTCAGTAGTATTGTACTTTAGTCGTAATATGTATTGCAGTACTACCGTAGTTATATTGCAGTATTACCGCAGTTATATTGCAGTTATATTGCAGTATTATTGCAGTATTATTGCAGTACTACCGCAGTTATATTGCAGTATTATTGCAATTATATTGCAGTATTATTGCAGTTATATTGCAGTGCTACCGCAGTTATATTGCAGTATTATTGCAGTATTATTGCAGTTATATTGCAGTACTACCGCAGTTATATTGCAGTATTATTGCAGTATTATTGCAGTATTATTGCAGTACTACCGCAGTTATATTGCAGTATTATTGCAATTATATTGCAGTATTATTGCAGTTATATTGCAGTGCTACCGCAGTTATATTGCAGTATTATTGCAGTATTATTGCAGTTATATTGCAGTACTACCGCAGTTATATTGCAGTATTATTGCAGTATTATTGCAGTACTACCGCAGTTATATTGCAGTATTATTGCAATTATATTGCAGTATTATTGCAGTTATATTGCAGTGCTACCGCAGTTATATTGCAGTATTATTGCAGTTATATTGCAGTACTACCGCAGTTATATTGCAGTATTATTGCAGTTATATTGCAGTACTACCGCAGTTATATTGCAGTATTATTGCAATTATATTGCAGTATTATTGCCGTTATATTGCAGTACTACCGCAGTTATACTGCAGTATTATTGCAGTACTACCGCAGTTATATTGCAGTATTACCGCAGTTATATTGCAGTATTATTGCAGTATTACCGCAGTTATATTGCAGTATTATTGCAGTATTACCGCAGTTATATTGCAGTTATATTACAATATTATTGCAGTACTACTGCAGTTATATTGCAGTATTATTGTAGTACTATTCGGTGCAGTAACTGCAGTTTTACTCCAACTATACTGCAATATGCAGTTTTTTCGTGTCCAAAAAACTGCATTTTCTACATGTAACAAAAACTGCAGTATTACTTCGAAAAAAACTGCAGTAATTTTTTGTAAGGGGTAGCACCCCTGCGCTGGGTGCGCCCCTTCCCCCATTACTGAGGAGCTAATTTGTGTGCATATGTGTAAAACACGCATAGGAAAAAAAAGAACGACAGAAAGAACGGCTCCCCACCAGCCGTGACTCGGCTCCCATCGTTCATGTTTATGAGCCGTTCAAAAGAATCGGTTCGTTCGCGAACGTCACAACTCTAGCTAGAAGGAGCGAGTGAGCTTTCTGTAAGCAACCAAACTAGCCCAGTTAGCTCCTGAGTCATGTGTTGTTGATGAAATATAGGCATTATAACACTACCCGACAAAAGGGATGGACATAGATGTATCTACAGTTGTATGTATTTTGTAGATTTATATGACAACACAGGCCGGAAATAATATTAACCTCTGTGTAAATAGGTCATCATACTATTTAACTAGAGTACCTATGCTCGTTACTTGGAGCTTGCTAGTTAGCTAAGGTTAACGGTACTGTACTAGCATCTTGCGTTCGCTCTCGACATCACAGGGTAAATTATTGTTAGCTCACTAAGAAACTCGATTTAAACAGAAATGGCTTTTTTGGGGGGTTTTCAGCGGTCTTTTGGAAACACCAGATTTACATATGGAGGAAACAATGGTGTTTGAGGCTCACAGTATGTCAGTTCACGGTATGTACAGAACTCTTATTATTTAACTATGCCAAGATAAATACAGTTTTCCATTCTATGGCACCTTTAATATTGGTGAAAAGCTAATTCATGTTCAACAATGATGAACACTAGACTTTTTCACAGTACACTTGAAGAATAATCAAACAGCATCTTATCTTATTGGTAATAATGACAGTAATGAACACTTTCACCAACATGTTGATAGTGAACACAAACGTGATGTGATGCATATATTTCACTTATGATGATTTAGAAGATTATAATAGCTTATTACATGGCTTGGTAAAATTCAAATGTAGAATGCGGTCTGTTATTTCTTGATAACAGACCGTTGCCATGAAAAACAGACCGTTGCCATGGACGCAGTTCAGAGACAAAACGGACTATTTTCTTTAGCGGAAGCAACACAATCGTTTTTAAATCAATATGGAGTCAAATTATTGATTTATTTGGTAGGTAGCCATGTAATAACCAGGATAATGTATAGTGAGGCGGTTGTTATAGCGAATACCACCCCTTCAGGCTGATTAAGATCCCTCCTAGTCGGGCTCCTAGTCAGCCTGTCGGGGTGGTATTCGTTATAACAACCGCCTCGCTATACATTATCCCTTACTTAAATGATAAACAATACGGTTGTTAAGCATTCTTTTAAAGTGTCAGTCATGAAGGATTTAACCTGAAGCTCTTAGGGAGGTGCAGACAACAGGGCCCAAGAGCAGATCAATTGAGAATAGGATTTATTGTCCAAAAGGTTGAAGGAAAACAATACAAAACATAAAATAATTAGTAGTCGAGCCACCAAGTAAGAGGGCGAGACAGAAGCAAAATCCAATGGACAAGCTGGGGTCAAAACCAGTAGCGGACCAACATTTTCAAGGGAGAAGCCAAGGCAATAGTCCAGGACGAGAGCAGGGGGTCAAAAACCAGGCGAGCAAGCCAAGTCTAGTGATGTTACGTCTGACACCGACGCTCCGAAGCTTGCTTCAAACTCGAACGGTCCTTGCAATGAACCACTGCTTCGGAGCTTGTATCATTACGTCACTAGTCACGTGAAAATGACGTCTGAAGCAAACAGACTGCTTCACTCCTGTAGTGAACCACCCGATTGCTTTGACAGGCCAATCCAGTGTCGACAGGTTTGAAACCGCGGCTGTATTTCTTATAAAAGTGAAGCTGTTTTTGTGTAATCCTGCATCATCTGTTCCATGCGAGAGGATATTCTCTAAAGCTGGTGAAATTGTTTTTTTAAAAAAAAGAAATCGCCTTTCACCAAAGACTGTGGAGAAAATAATATTTCTGAATAAAAACCATACCATTTAATGAACACTTTGTATAAGCCTTCTGTATGATGTAGCCTACCTAAAGCACACCCTCTGACACATTTTATTATTATTATTAATTTGAGAACATATGAACATTGTTACATAAAAATATGCATCAAAGACAGAAACTTCAAAGACTCTCTGCTACATTATACAACTACAACCAGTTACACAAGCACATCATTATGCTTCCCACAGCTAAACAAGATAAAGTTTCACACATGATACTGCCCTGCTAAAAAAAAAAACTATAGACACCTTTACAGAAATTCT
This sequence comes from Chrosomus eos, assembly GCA_036326025.1. Taxonomy (NCBI): domain Eukaryota; kingdom Metazoa; phylum Chordata; class Actinopteri; order Cypriniformes; family Leuciscidae; genus Chrosomus; species Chrosomus eos. The sequence goes on from JAZAVI010000039.1 coordinate 58,164, forward strand.
ATTGGATTTAATGGTTTTCATGGGAATTTTATTGGTTATAATGGAAATTATAGTGGTGTCTGTGGGTCTCTACTGATTATGTGTTGGGTTCTATTGGTGGGGGCATTAAATCCTTATCGATTATGTGCCAAATACACTACAAAAAGAATTCTGTAGTGGTTTAAATGGTAAAAGCCAGTTTAATAGAAACCATTAGAATTTCTGTGATGGTTTCCAACTTTTTTTAAGCTGGTCTGATCTTCTGTCCTTGGGCTCGTTCTTCGTACGTCGCTAACTCAGTTAGCTGGATTTGATTGTTGGCGATTTGGCATGATCTTGTGTGACCGGGTGTTCTCCTCCCATGTTGTCTAAGTTAACTCGAGCTCGCCGCCTACAAATTTTCTTTCATTAATGACGTATCATTTTGATCTGCCATAAATAGCCTATCATCACGCTTGTTGATGCACGTAATTTCCGATTGACCCGGGGGTTCCCCTTTGCTCCCAGCATACTTGCATGGTGACTGCGGCTGTATGCCAGTTTTTCCCGCTTCTGAAACGACGCTCTCTTTCTTCTGGTAAGCTGTTACCTCAGTAACAGGTTGAAACTGCTAAGTATTAGTCTGAGGAGCCGGTATAATTTTAGCTTGTTTCAGGTAAGGGCGAATCAGTGTGCGACGCTGCAGGATCAAAACGAAACCAAGCGATCTAAGAGTTTGACCGTTCCGAGTGATTGACCGAGTCTATAGTCGGGTAAGTTTATCATGGAAGGAGACGGGTACTGCGTTTGTAGGCATTGATTAGGAGAGTGCGTGTTATTTTTAGCTCGTTTCAGGCATAGGCAAACCAGTTCAGTGCGGCGCTGCAGGACTAAAACGAATTCACAAAGGAGTTTGTGACTGAAATTGACGCGATTTCTATCATCGGGTAAGTTTCTCCCTTTTGGGTTGAGAGCATTGGGTTTTTGTGCGGGTGATTAACCATTGTGTTTCCCTTCTAAGGAGTTTGAGCTCATTCTTTTTCTTTGCCTGTTGCCAGAATTTAATGCGAGGAATCGCCGTTGTCCTACTAACGTTACCTACTGTGTGTGTGTTATTTAGTTAATATGCATGGTTTATTATATGCGAGCTGAATGAATGTTATTATCTTGTTTTGAAATTATTTGCTGTGAGAATTCTAGTGTTTGTTGATTTACTTTTTCTTTGTTTTGAAATTATTTGCTTTGAAATTCTAGTGTTTTCTGCTTTATCATTATTTGTTTTGTTTTGCTTTATAACCCAATTGTGATTTGTCTAATTTTTCTTTTGGTGTGTGTGTGTGTGTGTGTGTGTGAGAGAGAGTTTTGCACTTTTTGCTAGACGCTGAGGGCTGCAGCCAAGAATCCACCCCAGTTTCCTACGTGTGTTGTGGTGGTTTGAACACTGGGTGTTGTGTGCAGTGAGACGCACGGACTTTGTGTGAGTGATTAGAGTGTACTCAAAGGTGTGGTACGATTCCTTGTCTCTAGCCCTCAGCCAAAAGCCTTTGAGTGTAATGTTTTATTGTATTAGTGTTGATGTATTGACTTTCGAATGACTGCATCTCTTCTGACAACATACTTGATTTATCGTTAATTGCTGTAGTGTCTTGCCTGGTATGTTTTGTCTTTTAATGTTTTGTTGTAATAAAGAACTCTTTTGTATGACACTCATGTCTCTGTTCCTCACTAGTGCAACCAACTTGTGTGCCTTCATATAGTGTATCAATCATTCTCTGTGTATTTATCAGAGTGGCGTAGTCGGGTTTCTGAAAACTGCAATTATTCAGTAGTTAGGCTTTTGTGCCTGACTCGTTCCGTTGTTTCTCGTGCCACATCGTGGCGCAGTCGGCAGGGTATTGCACTGGTGTAGGACAGAGATGTGAATAATATTTTGTTTGCTTTTGATATATATTTTCTTTTCCCGGTTTTGGTTGTGTGAAGGGTGTGTTTCCTTTATTTTTTTAGTAGGAATAGGACAACGGCGACCCTGTGCGGCCAGTAGTGCTCGGGCGGTGTACCCACTTTCGTCGATTTGGCCTTTACCCTCTCAGGTAAAAGAAAATAAAAAAAATAAATAAATAAAGGGGTATGGAGGAGGAATTGCAGGAGCTTCGGGCATTGGTTGCCCAGTTGCAGACCGATAATGAGCGGTTGCGCCAGGGGCCACCAGCGGTGCTGCCAGCTCCTGGTGCTGATCCGCCTATCGTTGCGCCGACTCCAGCGATTAGTCCCTTACTCCCTGATACCGGCCCAACCGAGCGATTTGTGTTTATTCCGAGGGATCGTAAGTGCCCAAAATTTAATGGCAGGACTGGCATAGATGTAAATGAATGGGTGGAGGAGGCACGTGCTTGTATGAGGGCACGCCATATGGATACCGTTGACCAAGCCTTCTTTTTAATCGATCATTTAGAGGGTGAGGCGCGTGAAGAGCTTCGTTATCGTTCAGGGGTTGAGCGGCGCGACCCAGACCAAATTATCGCAGCATTGCGCGAATTGTATGGTTGTACGCGATCATATGTAGCGTTACAAGAACTGTTCTTCTCCAGGCGGCAGCAGGAAGGGGAGACCCTTGTGGAATTCTCCCTGGCCCTGATGAGCCTGTGGGAGAAAGTCAAAGAACAGGCTCCACATGAAATGTCTAATGCTGGTGCCCTATTGCGCGATCAGTTCGTTGAAAATGTGAGCGACAATACACTTAGACGCGAGTTAAAACAGTTAGTTCGGCGTAGCCCCAATAGTACATTACTTGAAGTGCGTAGTGAGGCAATTCGTTGGGAGCGAGAGGGGACCCCTGGGGGTGCAAGAGGACGTAGCCATTCTGTTCCAACGGCACACTGCATACAATATGGGGTGCATGGACAGTCGCAGCCTGGTGCTAGCACTCTAGAAGGGTCATCTGAGTTGCGTGAATTAAAAGAGATGATGAAAATGCAGCAACAACAGTTAAATCAACTTACTCAAAGTTTAGCCCATATTCAGAGAACCCAACCGGGGGTGGAGTACAGCGATTTAGTCACATTATTTGTAGGCGGTGTAGACAACCAGGTCATTTCGCAAGAGAGTGTGAGGGGGAGCGTAGAGCTACCCGGTTTCAGTCTACCATGCCGGCGGTCCCTCCACGGGGGGGTGGACTGGCTCCGTCAGACCAGCCGTCGGAAAACTAATCCCCACCGAGCTGGTGAGTCACTGCTCGGTTGGGGAAGGGAGGGGCTCAAATCACTTGATTAGCCCAGGCTCACTTGCTCGTCTGGTGTCGGCTTGTCCGCAGCTCGTTGTTCACATGGGAGGTGTTCCTGTGTCTTGTTTAGTGGACACTGGCTCCATGGTGACAACTGTCACAGAAAGTTGTTTTTCTGCGTATTTCAAGCCTTGGGGACCAGAACGTCTCCTTTCCTGCCAGTGGTTGCAATTGCGAGCAGCGAACGGTTTGTCAATTCCGTATATAGGATACCTGGAGTTAGATATCGAACTTTGCGGTCGGTTGCTCTCGGGGTGCGGTGTCCTGGTGGTGCGAGATCCTCCTGGTGGGTTGGCGGGCCAGGTCCCTGGAGTTTTGGGGATGAATGTTTTAGGCCGCTGCTACCGGGAGCTCTTTGTCCAGCATGGCTCCGCTCTCTTTGAGTTGCCGGCTGTGTCACAAGCTCCCTCATTCATTACGCAGGCCTTGCAACACTGTCATCAGGGAGGCTTTAAGTCGGTTGGAATCGTTGGGGGTCAAGTTAGGGTGCGGGGTCGCCAGGTAAGCCGTATTCCCGGGGGACATTAAAGCTAGTAGCTGCTACCTGTTCAACCCAGTATTCCAGTGGGGCAGTTTTATTTGAGCCACCAGAGGCCGGTCTCCCAGCAGGCTTGTTGGCATCTTCTGCCTTGGTGAGAGTGGTCCGGGGAACAGTATATATACCGGTGGTAAATGTCGGCACGACTGATATTGTTCTTTATCCACGAGTTATTATTGGCACTTTAAGAGGCGTGGATGTGGTAAGTTTGCCTTCGGGGGTTAGTGAGGTCCAGCCGGTAGCCGTATCAGCAAGCGTACAGGCAGCCCGTGTTACTCCAGTACGGGACCAGATTAATTCTCTTGATCTGTCCGTGCTGCCAATGGCCGATCAAGCGAAAGTTCGGGCCTTGCTGTTGAGTTATGAGTCTGTGTTTTCTACACATGAGGGGGACCTTGGGTGCACTGGTCTTATCTCTCACGACATACCCCTTGTAGACCATACTCCCATTAGGCAGCGACATCGACGGATACCTCCGTCCGAGTATGAGGTTGTGAAGGCGCACATAAATCAGCTTCTTGAGGCACAAATAATTAGGGAGAGCAGTAGCCCCTATGCGTCACCTATTGTGCTCGTGAGAAAGAAGGATGGTAGTCTACGCTTGTGTGTAGACTACCGCAGGCTGAACACGAGCACCAGGAAGGATGCTTTTCCGTTACCGCGTATCGAGGAGACCTTGGACTCACTGACGGGGGCCCAATGGTTTTCTACCATGGATCTCGCCAGTGGGTATAACCAGGTACCGGTGACGGAGGGGGACAGATACAAAACAGCCTTCTGTACCCCTTTTGGCTTGTTTGAGTGGAACAGGATGCCCTTTGGCCTTTGTAACGCTCCTAGCACCTTTCAGCGGTTGATGCAAAGGCTGTTCGGCGATCAACAGGGACAGTCCCTTCTTTTGTACCTCGATGACATAGTGGTGTTTTCGGCCTCAGTAGATCAACATCTCTCTCGGATGGAGGTGGTCCTGAGTCGTCTGCAGAGAGAGGGATTGAAAGCTAAATTGGGGAAGTGTTCATTTTTCCAGAGGGAGGTTAAGTACTTGGGTCATGTGGTCTCGTCAGAAGGGGTCGCTACAGACCCAAGTAAGATTGAGGCAGTGACCCAATGGCGTTGTCCCACTACCGTAGGTGAAGTGCGTTCCTTTCTGGGATTTGCCAGCTATTACCGTCGGTTTGTAGAGGGGTTTGCTAAAATAGCTGCCCCGTTGCATGGGCTGGTAGCAAAGCTGACAAATCCAAAACATCGGCGTTGTTCAGAGCAGGACTTTGCCGACGCCTGGTCTATACAGTGTCAACAGAGCTTTGAGGAGTTGAAGCGGCACTTGTCTGTGGCCCCGGTGCTGGCCTATGCTGATTTCTCCTTGCCTTTTGTCCTGGAGGTTGATGCCAGCTATGGGGGCCTGGGGGCAGTCCTGTCCCAAGAGCAGGGGGGAAGGGTGAGGCCGATAGCATATGCTAGTCGTGGTCTTCGGCCCACTGAGCGCCATATGGACAATTATAGCTCTATGAAATTGGAGTTTTTGGCGCTCAAGTGGGCCATGACTGAAAAATTTAGGGAGTACCTGTTGGGCCACAGATGCATTGTATTTACAGACAACAACCCTCTCAGCTATGTTTTTACAGCCAAGCTGGGTGCCACCGAACAGCGTTGGGCTGCCCAGTTGGCTGCTTTCAATTTTGAGATCAAGTATAGGTCCGGTCGCTGCAATAAGAATGCAGATGCCTTGTCTAGACAGAATCCACCCATAAGGGAAAATATTCAAAGTCTAGTTCCAGGGCAGGCCATCCCAGAAAGGATAGCTCAGATAGCCAAAGGGGGACCGGTGGCCCAGGTGAGTCAGGTGACGGTGTTCCCAGATCCACCTTTGGGAGATATGCGTTCAGGTCAGAGCGCTGACCCACATATTGGGGAACTTTTAAGGTTCTGGCGACGACAGGCACTCCCAACATCGGAGGAGCGTAAGCAGTTGCCAAAACCTGTGGTCACGATGCTTAGGCAGTGGGACCGCTTGGTGGAGCAGGAAGGTGTAATGTACCGTCGGGTAAGTCGTCCGGACGGTGGGGAAGAAATCCTGCAGGTTTTATTGCCTGTGGCCATGAAGGAGGAGGTTTTGACGCAGTTACATCAGCAGCACGGGCACCAGGGTGTGGAAAGGACTACCCAGCTGGTGCGTCAAAGGTGCTATTGGCCAGATATGTCCTCTGAGATTGCACTTTGGTGCCAGCAATGCGAGAGGTGCCAGCGTGCAAAAGGCTTTCCCTCAACACACAGCAGTTATATGGGACACTTGATGGCTTCTCGGCCAAATGAAGTTCTGGCCATCGATTTTACAGTTCTGGAGCCTTCCCGGTCTGGCATTGAGAACGTCATGGTCATGACTGATGTGTTCTCTAAATACACGTGGGGTGTGGCTACCAGAGATCAGCGGGCTGAGACTGTGGCACAGGTTCTGGTATCTGAATGGTTTTGTCGACTCGGTGTTCCGAGTCGTATCCATTCAGATCAGGGTCGGAACTTTGAGGCTGCCCTTATCCAACAGCTTTGCCGGTTGTATGGCATTGAGAAATCGCGCACTACTCCGTACCATCCGGCGGGTAACGGACAGTGCGAGCGGTTTAATAGGACTTTGCACGATTTGCTGCGTTCTCTGTCCGACTCTCAGAAGGGTGATTGGCCGCTGTGTCTTCCCCAGGTGCTATTTTCATATAATAGTACCCCTCATCAGAGTACTGGGGAATCCCCGCACTTGTTGATGTTTGGCCAGGAGCCACGGCTCCCAGTTGATTTTCTGCTTGGGAGAGTCGAGGAGCCGGAGGCTGGCTGTGTGCAGAGGTGGGTCTGGGAACATCAGAATAGGCTCAAAGTAGCTTTTGAGGGAGTGAAAGAGCAGTTAAGAACTGCGGCAGAACGTCGCAAGGCCCGGCATGATGGACAGGTCCGGGAGGAACCTCTAAGGGAGGGCCAGTTGGTGCTTCTCCGAGCTTTTAATGTGAGAGGCAGACATAAGATACAGGACCTCTGGGGCCCAGTAGTATACCAGATTGTGAAAGCAGGTGAGCAGGTATATTCTATTGCCCCAGTGGACAACCTGGGCCAAGTGAGACATGTACATCGCTCGGCAATAAAGCCATGGGTTGGTAAAAGTCCTTCGGTGGACCCCCCTAGGTGTAGTATGTTGGGGCCAATAACACCCTCAGAAGAAGAGGAGATGGGAGACTGGTTTGTAATGGTACCCGGGACCTCTCAGGAGGGGCGGATGTCAGCGCCGCTAGTCGAGGTTCCATTAGGAGACTCTGGGGGGAATCAAGCCTCTGCGGATGGTCTTCCAGAGGAGAGTGTGGATGTAGGAGTGGAAGGACCCACCCCAGATGCTTTATTGATGGGAGTGGCGTCATCAGAGCTTACTCCGGTTGAGGAGGATATGGGTGTCAGACGTACAAGGAGGTTGGTGGCAGGACGCCATTCAAACCTACATCACCTCCCGCGACCGGTAGGAAGACCAAGGTACGAAGTGGGTACAGGCAATAGGCCAGTATCCAGTGCTGTGGTTGCCTGGTTTCGTCCCTGGCATTAAATTTAAAGCGTATAAAAAGTGTGTATCGTCGGGCCGACGTTAAAAATGCCGGGGGTAGATTGTGACCGGGTGTTCTCCTCCCATGTTGTCTAAGTTAACTCGAGCTCGCCGCCTACAAATTTTCTTTCATTAATGACGTATCATTTTGATCTGCCATAAATAGCCTATCATCACGCTTGTTGATGCACGTAATTTCCGATTGACCCGGGGGTTCCCCTTTGCTCCCAGCATACTTGCATGGTGACTGCGGCTGTATGCCAGTTTTTCCCGCTTCTGAAACGACGCTCTCTTTCTTCTGGTAAGCTGTTACCTCAGTAACAGGTTGAAACTGCTAAGTATTAGTCTGAGGAGCCGGTATAATTTTAGCTTGTTTCAGGTAAGGGCGAATCAGTGTGCGACGCTGCAGGATCAAAACGAAACCAAGCGATCTAAGAGTTTGACCGTTCCGAGTGATTGACCGAGTCTATAGTCGGGTAAGTTTATCATGGAAGGAGACGGGTACTGCGTTTGTAGGCATTGATTAGGAGAGTGCGTGTTATTTTTAGCTCGTTTCAGGCATAGGCAAACCAGTTCAGTGCGGCGCTGCAGGACTAAAACGAATTCACAAAGGAGTTTGTGACTGAAATTGACGCGATTTCTATCATCGGGTAAGTTTCTCCCTTTTGGGTTGAGAGCATTGGGTTTTTGTGCGGGTGATTAACCATTGTGTTTCCCTTCTAAGGAGTTTGAGCTCATTCTTTTTCTTTGCCTGTTGCCAGAATTTAATGCGAGGAATCGCCGTTGTCCTACTAACGTTACCTACTGTGTGTGTGTTATTTAGTTAATATGCATGGTTTATTATATGCGAGCTGAATGAATGTTATTATCTTGTTTTGAAATTATTTGCTGTGAGAATTCTAGTGTTTGTTGATTTACTTTTTCTTTGTTTTGAAATTATTTGCTTTGAAATTCTAGTGTTTTCTGCTTTATCATTATTTGTTTTGTTTTGCTTTATAACCCAATTGTGATTTGTCTAATTTTTCTTTTGGTGTGTGTGTGTGTGTGTGTGTGTGAGAGAGAGTTTTGCACTTTTTGCTAGACGCTGAGGGCTGCAGCCAAGAATCCACCCCAGTTTCCTACGTGTGTTGTGGTGGTTTGAACACTGGGTGTTGTGTGCAGTGAGACGCACGGACTTTGTGTGAGTGATTAGAGTGTACTCAAAGGTGTGGTACGATTCCTTGTCTCTAGCCCTCAGCCAAAAGCCTTTGAGTGTAATGTTTTATTGTATTAGTGTTGATGTATTGACTTTCGAATGACTGCATCTCTTCTGACAACATACTTGATTTATCGTTAATTGCTGTAGTGTCTTGCCTGGTATGTTTTGTCTTTTAATGTTTTGTTGTAATAAAGAACTCTTTTGTATGACACTCATGTCTCTGTTCCTCACTAGTGCAACCAACTTGTGTGCCTTCATATAGTGTATCAATCATTCTCTGTGTATTTATCAGAGTGGCGTAGTCGGGTTTCTGAAAACTGCAATTATTCAGTAGTTAGGCTTTTGTGCCTGACTCGTTCCGTTGTTTCTCGTGCCACATCGTGGCGCAGTCGGCAGGGTATTGCACTGGTGTAGGACAGAGATGTGAATAATATTTTGTTTGCTTTTGATATATATTTTCTTTTCCCGGTTTTGGTTGTGTGAAGGGTGTGTTTCCTTTATTTTTTTAGTAGGAATAGGACAACGGCGACCCTGTGCGGCCAGTAGTGCTCGGGCGGTGTACCCACTTTCGTCGATTTGGCCTTTACCCTCTCAGGTAAAAGAAAATAAAAAAAATAAATAAATAAAGGGGTATGGAGGAGGAATTGCAGGAGCTTCGGGCATTGGTTGCCCAGTTGCAGACCGATAATGAGCGGTTGCGCCAGGGGCCACCAGCGGTGCTGCCAGCTCCTGGTGCTGATCCGCCTATCGTTGCGCCGACTCCAGCGATTAGTCCCTTACTCCCTGATACCGGCCCAACCGAGCGATTTGTGTTTATTCGAGGGATCGTAAGTGCCCAAAATTTAATGGCAGGACTGGCATAGATGTAAATGAATGGGTGGAGGAGGCACGTGCTTGTATGAGGGCACGCCATATGGATACCGTTGACCAAGCCTTCTTTTTAATCGATCATTTAGAGGGTGAGGCGCGTGAAGAGCTTCGTTATCGTTCAGGGGTTGAGCGGCGCGACCCAGACCAAATTATCGCAGCATTGCGCGAATTGTATGGTTGTACGCGATCATATGTAGCGTTACAAGAACTGTTCTTCTCCAGGCGGCAGCAGGAAGGGGAGACCCTTGTGGAATTCTCCCTGGCCCTGATGAGCCTGTGGGAGAAAGTCAAAGAACAGGCTCCACATGAAATGTCTAATGCTGGTGCCCTATTGCGCGATCAGTTCGTTGAAAATGTGAGCGACAATACACTTAGACGCGAGTTAAAACAGTTAGTTCGGCGTAGCCCCAATAGTACATTACTTGAAGTGCGTAGTGAGGCAATTCGTTGGGAGCGAGAGGGGACCCCTGGGGGTGCAAGAGGACGTAGCCATTCTGTTCCAACGGCACACTGCATACAATATGGGGTGCATGGACAGTCGCAGCCTGGTGCTAGCACTCTAGAAGGGTCATCTGAGTTGCGTGAATTAAAAGAGATGATGAAAATGCAGCAACAACAGTTAAATCAACTTACTCAAAGTTTAGCCCATATTCAGAGAACCCAACCGGGGGGTGGAGTACAGCGATTTAGTCACATTATTTGTAGGCGGTGTAGACAACCAGGTCATTTCGCAAGAGAGTGTGAGGGGGAGCGTAGAGCTACCCGGTTTCAGTCTACCATGCCGGCGGTCCCTCCACGGGGGGGTGGACTGGCTCCGTCAGACCAGCCGTCGGAAAACTAATCCCCACCGAGCTGGTGAGTCACTGCTCGGTTGGGGAAGGGAGGGGCTCAAATCACTTGATTAGCCCAGGCTCACTTGCTCGTCTGGTGTCGGCTTGTCCGCAGCTCGTTGTTCACATGGGAGGTGTTCCTGTGTCTTGTTTAGTGGACACTGGCTCCATGGTGACAACTGTCACAGAAAGTTGTTTTTCTGCGTATTTCAAGCCTTGGGGACCAGAACGTCTCCTTTCCTGCCAGTGGTTGCAATTGCGAGCAGCGAACGGTTTGTCAATTCCGTATATAGGATACCTGGAGTTAGATATCGAACTTTGCGGTCGGTTGCTCTCGGGGTGCGGTGTCCTGGTGGTGCGAGATCCTCCTGGTGGGTTGGCGGGCCAGGTCCCTGGAGTTTTGGGGATGAATGTTTTAGGCCGCTGCTACCGGGAGCTCTTTGTCCAGCATGGCTCCGCTCTCTTTGAGTTGCCGGCTGTGTCACAAGCTCCCTCATTCATTACGCAGGCCTTGCAACACTGTCATCAGGGAGGCTTTAAGTCGGTTGGAATCGTTGGGGGTCAAGTTAGGGTGCGGGGTCGCCAGGTAAGCCGTATTCCCGGGGGGACATTAAAGCTAGTAGCTGCTACCTGTTCAACCCAGTATTCCAGTGGGGCAGTTTTATTTGAGCCACCAGAGGCCGGTCTCCCAGCAGGCTTGTTGGCATCTTCTGCCTTGGTGAGAGTGGTCCGGGGAACAGTATATATACCGGTGGTAAATGTCGGCACGACTGATATTGTTCTTTATCCACGAGTTATTATTGGCACTTTAAGAGGCGTGGATGTGGTAAGTTTGCCTTCGGGGGTTAGTGAGGTCCAGCCGGTAGCCGTATCAGCAAGCGTACAGGCAGCCCGTGTTACTCCAGTACGGGACCAGATTAATTCTCTTGATCTGTCCGTGCTGCCAATGGCCGATCAAGCGAAAGTTCGGGCCTTGCTGTTGAGTTATGAGTCTGTGTTTTCTACACATGAGGGGGACCTTGGGTGCACTGGTCTTATCTCTCACGACATACCCCTTGTAGACCATACTCCCATTAGGCAGCGACATCGACGGATACCTCCGTCCGAGTATGAGGTTGTGAAGGCGCACATAAATCAGCTTCTTGAGGCACAAATAATTAGGGAGAGCAGTAGCCCCTATGCGTCACCTATTGTGCTCGTGAGAAAGAAGGATGGTAGTCTACGCTTGTGTGTAGACTACCGCAGGCTGAACACGAGCACCAGGAAGGATGCTTTTCCGTTACCGCGTATCGAGGAGACCTTGGACTCACTGACGGGGGCCCAATGGTTTTCTACCATGGATCTCGCCAGTGGGTATAACCAGGTACCGGTGACGGAGGGGGACAGATACAAAACAGCCTTCTGTACCCCTTTTGGCTTGTTTGAGTGGAACAGGATGCCCTTTGGCCTTTGTAACGCTCCTAGCACCTTTCAGCGGTTGATGCAAAGGCTGTTCGGCGATCAACAGGGACAGTCCCTTCTTTTGTACCTCGATGACATAGTGGTGTTTTCGGCCTCAGTAGATCAACATCTCTCTCGGATGGAGGTGGTCCTGAGTCGTCTGCAGAGAGAGGGATTGAAAGCTAAATTGGGGAAGTGTTCATTTTTCCAGAGGGAGGTTAAGTACTTGGGTCATGTGGTCTCGTCAGAAGGGGTCGCTACAGACCCAAGTAAGATTGAGGCAGTGACCCAATGGCGTTGTCCCACTACCGTAGGTGAAGTGCGTTCCTTTCTGGGATTTGCCAGCTATTACCGTCGGTTTGTAGAGGGGTTTGCTAAAATAGCTGCCCCGTTGCATGGGCTGGTAGCAAAGCTGACAAATCCAAAACATCGGCGTTGTTCAGAGCAGGACTTTGCCGACGCCTGGTCTATACAGTGTCAACAGAGCTTTGAGGAGTTGAAGCGGCACTTGTCTGTGGCCCCGGTGCTGGCCTATGCTGATTTCTCCTTGCCTTTTGTCCTGGAGGTTGATGCCAGCTATGGGGGCCTGGGGGCAGTCCTGTCCCAAGAGCAGGGGGGAAGGGTGAGGCCGATAGCATATGCTAGTCGTGGTCTTCGGCCCACTGAGCGCCATATGGACAATTATAGCTCTATGAAATTGGAGTTTTTGGCGCTCAAGTGGGCCATGACTGAAAAATTTAGGGAGTACCTGTTGGGCCACAGATGCATTGTATTTACAGACAACAACCCTCTCAGCTATGTTTTTACAGCCAAGCTGGGTGCCACCGAACAGCGTTGGGCTGCCCAGTTGGCTGCTTTCAATTTTGAGATCAAGTATAGGTCCGGTCGCTGCAATAAGAATGCAGATGCCTTGTCTAGACAGAATCCACCCATAAGGGAAAATATTCAAAGTCTAGTTCCAGGGCAGGCCATCCCAGAAAGGATAGCTCAGATAGCCAAAGGGGGACCGGTGGCCCAGGTGAGTCAGGTGACGGTGTTCCCAGATCCACCTTTGGGAGATATGCGTTCAGGTCAGAGCGCTGACCCACATATTGGGGAACTTTTAAGGTTCTGGCGACGACAGGCACTCCCAACATCGGAGGAGCGTAAGCAGTTGCCAAAACCTGTGGTCACGATGCTTAGGCAGTGGGACCGCTTGGTGGAGCAGGAAGGTGTAATGTACCGTCGGGTAAGTCGTCCGGACGGTGGGGAAGAAATCCTGCAGGTTTTATTGCCTGTGGCCATGAAGGAGGAGGTTTTGACGCAGTTACATCAGCAGCACGGGCACCAGGGTGTGGAAAGGACTACCCAGCTGGTGCGTCAAAGGTGCTATTGGCCAGATATGTCCTCTGAGATTGCACTTTGGTGCCAGCAATGCGAGAGGTGCCAGCGTGCAAAAGGCTTTCCCTCAACACACAGCAGTTATATGGGACACTTGATGGCTTCTCGGCCAAATGAAGTTCTGGCCATCGATTTTACAGTTCTGGAGCCTTCCCGGTCTGGCATTGAGAACGTCATGGTCATGACTGATGTGTTCTCTAAATACACGTGGGGTGTGGCTACCAGAGATCAGCGGGCTGAGACTGTGGCACAGGTTCTGGTATCTGAATGGTTTTGTCGACTCGGTGTTCCGAGTCGTATCCATTCAGATCAGGGTCGGAACTTTGAGGCTGCCCTTATCCAACAGCTTTGCCGGTTGTATGGCATTGAGAAATCGCGCACTACTCCGTACCATCCGGCGGGTAACGGACAGTGCGAGCGGTTTAATAGGACTTTGCACGATTTGCTGCGTTCTCTGTCCGACTCTCAGAAGGGTGATTGGCCGCTGTGTCTTCCCCAGGTGCTATTTTCATATAATAGTACCCCTCATCAGAGTACTGGGGAATCCCCGCACTTGTTGATGTTTGGCCAGGAGCCACGGCTCCCAGTTGATTTTCTGCTTGGGAGAGTCGAGGAGCCGGAGGCTGGCTGTGTGCAGAGGTGGGTCTGGGAACATCAGAATAGGCTCAAAGTAGCTTTTGAGGGAGTGAAAGAGCAGTTAAGAACTGCGGCAGAACGTCGCAAGGCCCGGCATGATGGACAGGTCCGGGAGGAACCTCTAAGGGAGGGCCAGTTGGTGCTTCTCCGAGCTTTTAATGTGAGAGGCAGACATAAGATACAGGACCTCTGGGGCCCAGTAGTATACCAGATTGTGAAAGCAGGTGAGCAGGTATATTCTATTGCCCCAGTGGACAACCTGGGCCAAGTGAGACATGTACATCGCTCGGCAATAAAGCCATGGGTTGGTAAAAGTCCTTCGGTGGACCCCCCTAGGTGTAGTATGTTGGGGCCAATAACACCCTCAGAAGAAGAGGAGATGGGAGACTGGTTTGTAATGGTACCCGGGACCTCTCAGGAGGGGCGGATGTCAGCGCCGCTAGTCGAGGTTCCATTAGGAGACTCTGGGGGGAATCAAGCCTCTGCGGATGGTCTTCCAGAGGAGAGTGTGGATGTAGGAGTGGAAGGACCCACCCCAGATGCTTTATTGATGGGAGTGGCGTCATCAGAGCTTACTCCGGTTGAGGAGGATATGGGTGTCAGACGTACAAGGAGGTTGGTGGCAGGACGCCATTCAAACCTACATCACCTCCCGCGACCGGTAGGAAGACCAAGGTACGAAGTGGGTACAGGCAATAGGCCAGTATCCAGTGCTGTGGTTGCCTGGTTTCGTCCCTGGCATTAAATTTAAAGCGTATAAAAAGTGTGTATCGTCGGGCCGACGTTAAAAATGCCGGGGGTAGATTGTGACCGGGTGTTCTCCTCCCATGTTGTCTAAGTTAACTCGAGCTCGCCGCCTACAAATTTTCTTTCATTAATGACGTATCATTTTGATCTGCCATAAATAGCCTATCATCACGCTTGTTGATGCACGTAATTTCCGATTGACCCGGGGGTTCCCCTTTGCTCCCAGCATACTTGCATGGTGACTGCGGCTGTATGCCAGTTTTTCCCGCTTCTGAAACGACGCTCTCTTTCTTCTGGTAAGCTGTTACCTCAGTAACAGGTTGAAACTGCTAAGTATTAGTCTGAGGAGCCGGTATAATTTTAGCTTGTTTCAGGTAAGGGCGAATCAGTGTGCGACGCTGCAGGATCAAAACGAAACCAAGCGATCTAAGAGTTTGACCGTTCCGAGTGATTGACCGAGTCTATAGTCGGGTAAGTTTATCATGGAAGGAGACGGGTACTGCGTTTGTAGGCATTGATTAGGAGAGTGCGTGTTATTTTTAGCTCGTTTCAGGCATAGGCAAACCAGTTCAGTGCGGCGCTGCAGGACTAAAACGAATTCACAAAGGAGTTTGTGACTGAAATTGACGCGATTTCTATCATCGGGTAAGTTTCTCCCTTTTGGGTTGAGAGCATTGGGTTTTTGTGCGGGTGATTAACCATTGTGTTTCCCTTCTAAGGAGTTTGAGCTCATTCTTTTTCTTTGCCTGTTGCCAGAATTTAATGCGAGGAATCGCCGTTGTCCTACTAACGTTACCTACTGTGTGTGTGTTATTTAGTTAATATGCATGGTTTATTATATGCGAGCTGAATGAATGTTATTATCTTGTTTTGAAATTATTTGCTGTGAGAATTCTAGTGTTTGTTGATTTACTTTTTCTTTGTTTTGAAATTATTTGCTTTGAAATTCTAGTGTTTTCTGCTTTATCATTATTTGTTTTGTTTTGCTTTATAACCCAATTGTGATTTGTCTAATTTTTCTTTTGGTGTGTGTGTGTGTGTGTGTGTGTGAGAGAGAGTTTTGCACTTTTTGCTAGACGCTGAGGGCTGCAGCCAAGAATCCACCCCAGTTTCCTACGTGTGTTGTGGTGGTTTGAACACTGGGTGTTGTGTGCAGTGAGACGCACGGACTTTGTGTGAGTGATTAGAGTGTACTCAAAGGTGTGGTACGATTCCTTGTCTCTAGCCCTCAGCCAAAAGCCTTTGAGTGTAATGTTTTATTGTATTAGTGTTGATGTATTGACTTTCGAATGACTGCATCTCTTCTGACAACATACTTGATTTATCGTTAATTGCTGTAGTGTCTTGCCTGGTATGTTTTGTCTTTTAATGTTTTGTTGTAATAAAGAACTCTTTTGTATGACACTCATGTCTCTGTTCCTCACTAGTGCAACCAACTTGTGTGCCTTCATATAGTGTATCAATCATTCTCTGTGTATTTATCAGAGTGGCGTAGTCGGGTTTCTGAAAACTGCAATTATTCAGTAGTTAGGCTTTTGTGCCTGACTCGTTCCGTTGTTTCTCGTGCCACACTTGGATCGTTTGGTTCTTCGAAGCTCATCCTAGACTTGCTGTCATAGCAACAGGTGCGCTAGCTTGAACCTGCTCGCGAGCAGGCTTATTTCATGTAAACAGGATTAGATCGCGGCTTTATAAGCAGAGCTGATACGGGAAGTCTTTTGACGCAGCGCGATAGTGTACTTTTTGAGATTTTTTTTTTCTCATGACTCGTGAGTATGTCGTTACATCATTAATTTGTTGGAAACGCACAAGAGTCAATATCACCATAAAGTGCCTTTGACACTTCACAATTTCCACCAAAAAATCTGAGATTTTCCATTTAACTTTATATGTGTTGTATTAGGGAGACCTTAGGCTGTTAGAATTGCATATTGGTCAAGCTCCAGCACTTTTTATGAATTAACTGCAAGCTGACAATATATGAGCAAACCATAAAATATGTCCACCCTGTCATGGACAAATTCAATGTAGAATAAATACATTTTCATTGCATAGTGATTAAAAAATGTAGATCTGCAGAAAGAAAATGTGTCCCTTTCCCAACACAACATTTTAGGTGATGGTAAAAGTCTTTTGATAATAATGAAGTTACTGCCTAAATATGTATTGCCCAAAAAAATATGCGATAGTTGCACATTCTTTTCTAAATAAAATCAAACAACAAAGATATTTAGTCAAACTTTAAAACAATACTAACTGGGCCTCATTTGTTTATTAAGAAATAACACACACAAGGTTTTGTTAACTTGTTAAAATAATTTGTTTATTTTCAAAAAAGTTGAACATGACAGGGTGGACAACAAGATGACAGGGTGGAACCTGGCATGACAGGGTGGACAAATGCTTTAATGGGTGAACTAGAAGAGAACAGGAACATTAAAGAAACAACAGAAACAAGAAACCTTCAATGGATAGTTCACCCAAAAATGTAAACTCTGTCAGTAATTACTCTCCCTCATGTTGTTCAACCCCGTAAGACTTTCGTTCATCTTCGGAACACAAATGAAGATATTTGTGATTAAATCTGAGAGCTGGATCACTCCTCCATAGGCTTCTAAGGGACTGAAACTTGCCGGCCCAGAAAAGTTATTAAAGACATCGTTAAAATAGTCCAAGTGACTACAGTGGCTCAATCTTAAGTTTATCAAGCGATGAGAAAACCTTTTGTGCGCAACCAAAACTCATTCCTGGAAAAAAATATAATATTTCAAAACGTTCTCTTACAAATTCCCCTTTAAGTGGTCCAGCTAAACTAGGCTTACCTAGTCTTATTTATTTACATTGTTATGGCTGTATTTTTTCAAATAGTCAATGAAAATCCATCAAAATGTGGCAAAAACTGCAAATGTCCTCCTTATCATGAACCATGTCCACCCTGTCATGGAAGGCTTGGTGACAGGGTGGACAATGACAGGGTGGACTTTTTTTGGCTAAAGTTAGCATTTAATGAGCACATGGTGTACAGCAGTTAGCAAAGTGATTCACTGTTGAAAGCTGACAGTGCACTGTTTAAAATATATATTTTGAATATCTGAAAAGTTTTTAAATTAATTAATACTTCACAATGACAGGGTGGACATGTTAAGCTTGACAACACGCAACTACAAACACAATATGATGAAAATTAGGAAATATAAGTGTAGATTTTTACTGTGTGTGCAGCAGATGTTTTAACCTTCACTAAAGAAAGACCAAACGGGGGAGGGGATGTCACTGAGTACATTACTTGGTTTCTTAAAGGGGCGTTTACCCCATAATGACAGGGTGGACAGTCATTTCAGGGACACATGCAAAATGCTTAATATTATTATGAAAATAAAATATAAATAATCAAAATGGCTTGTTTTATTAAATAATTTGCCGAGGACGATAAGAACATTTAAAAAGTATTTTATTTTTATGTCATTTAACGACTTTTTACACTCACTGAAGTTAGCTGATCAGCGTGTGGGACATGCCAAAATCACAGACATCCAATCAAAGAAAATGGTATAAAATGAGAAAAACACATTTCAAGATACTTATTTTTGTACTTTATATGTGTGTAAGTGTTTGACCATTTATAATAAAACCTCAGAGTTTCATTATTTTGCAATATGTTCATGATGACTGAGCGATTCTGATGAGGACACCAAAGGCACTTTATAGTGATATTGACTCACAAATGTTCGACTCGTCAGAGTCGGGCTTTAATAACAGCACAAATAAACAGCATATAGAGATTCTTTGCGAGTGGCTCTTTCCTTTACATTGGAGATGCGGAGAACTTGGTGATAAGTAATGTCTGTCGTGCCATTCGCAAAGTTTACCTGCCTCTTAAGCAGGTTTTAGGGCATTTCCAAGCCACTTTAGACCCAATTGGTTGTATAGCAGTTTTTTTTCAACGCAGGTAGGCCTAACGTTACATTATAATTTTTAATGTCGATCATGTAATCGTTAGCATGATGATTATGACTTTCAGTACAATATAGGCCTATTCCTCAGGCTTCCCTAATGTGATTGGTGCCATAGACTGCACATGTGTTCCCATCAAGGCCACAATGAAGGGGATTTTGTGAACTGAAAGGGGGATCACAATGTAAATGTGCTGCCAAGTTACTACGATTCTTAATATTCCAGATTAGTAGCCAAATATTACATCAAATTGTAAAAAAAAAAGGCAGTTGACAGACTAAAATCTCTTAGATGGTGTGTGACTGTTCCATATCACAAATGTGGAAGCACAGCGATTCAAATTTATGCACATATTTGAACGTGGTAAGGAAAATATTAATATCAAGCTCACTGTATTACTGTACATACACTCCAGTTACAATGCAGCTCTAGGACAAGGGCACACAATGCAATGAACTTTGGCCAACTAAAGGGGAGATTTCAGTGTCTGAAAAGCCTGAGGGTTGCACCTGACAGGACCTGTGACATTGCATGTGTCATATTACACAACCACCATCAGAAAAAATATAAAACATTACATTAAATGTTTAATAAAAGACGAGACAAATTTGCTTAGTTCTTTGAGTTTTATTTCAATTGTTCTTTGTAAAGAAAAGCCAGTGATCAAGTCATATTTTGCCTGCAATAAGAGATACTATGCAAGGTCAGCAATAGTTCTCTGTGTGAAATAATATATTAGCACTTACTCTGAAGTTCATTTGAAGCAACTATATCTCTAGTGCCAGTCTTTTTCTTTAAGTTGTCAAGTCCCCCCCCCCCCCCCCCCCCCCCCAAAGAAAAAAATACTCTATATTGTATATATACTCTATATTGGGGGGGCTTGGGTTAAACATGTCAACACAAGCCTTATGCAACAAAAATGACAAGGAAAAGTACAACACTGCCCACCTCTGCATCACTGCTTTGTGCAGACTCTTCTGTAGATGTGGACTCCTGCAACTCATATTGCATTCAGAAATAATAGGTAACTCAAGCGTAAATTAAGTAAAATTATTTATGCACTTAAAGATACCTGAGAGGGTTTCTTCACTGTCCTGTGCATTGGGGGGAAAATGGGCATTATAAAGTGTTGTACTTTCTTCCCTTTTGATGTAAAGTTATGAAAAGTCTTACTGCACATGCTTCAGCCACTTGCTTGGGAACACATAAAAGTGTTGGTGTATTGTTTAAAACTTCACAAAAGAGGAAAACACAATTACATTACAATGAAGTACACTGGGGGGAAATGTGATCAATAACTCATTTCTACATTTTTTTTTACATTAACTATGTTTCACAGTCACACATGTAGACTTTCACAAGTCAAAGCAATTCATTACAAGGTTTAACAGCTGATATGACTGGACAGCCATTGGGCTTATAGGCTTACTTAATTTAATGCAGCAACAAATTATTTTACAGTGTGCTAGGATCATTTAAAGTTCATTTACCAGCAGTGAAGGTGTTGCTGCTCCTGGCTGTGGGTCTGAGGAAGAGCTGAACCCAGGGATGCCCTCCACAAGGTTCACATTTAACCCAAGGGCCAGCTCTTCTGCCTGGGTATAATGTGGGGGTGCAAGACCACCACCTGTTTGTTTTTCTTTTCTTTTTATTTCTCAGCCTTTTCATGGTTGCTTTTATAAACAGGCAAACATTTATTAACAGTGCCTTTTTAAAAGAGATTAGTATAAGTACAAATTACTATTATGTAGAATAATAGTACTTCACTTTTACTTGTTCCCATGTTCTAGCAGTGTGGTGACTCTGACATTACAATGAACAAAGTTATTAATTATTTAGAAATTATTCAAATAAAAAAAATATACTGTAATAAGTGATAAAAACATCTAATACAAACTTAATTTGTCTGCTACTTTTTGCCAGCCCTCTCTCCTGGCTTTTGCACACGTTAAGGTGTTCCCTGGCGTTTTAATTAAGTTTTCAAATTCAGCATATCCTTCAAGCAATAACTCTTGCTCTTCTGTGGAGAAAAACTGAGCGCGCTCTTTGGCCACGGTGAGCAGCCAATAGCAGCGTAGCTGATCAATGTTTCTACTATCGATACATATCCCCTTTTAACCCAGCGCGTGAACGCGCAGTTATCTCAGATAATTCAATCCAGCGATACTAATCATAAACAACAGGTGTGTTCGAAGAACCCAATTAGCCGGATCATGATTAGCCCGATGATATTATCTTGGATGTTTCATTTGATCTCGGATGTTTTAAGCAACGTACGAAGAACGAGCCCCTGGTCTAAAGAAATAATTACACACACACACATCATGCTTAATGTTTTATTATCAAGGTGAACACATGAAATTCACCTACATAAATGAGTTTCTCAGCACTAACACTGTTTCAGCTTTGATCGCCTCGGTAAACACGTCATAAACGGGGCGTTAACATAAGCCTACTTGCATTTTATGGTTGTCAGCTTTGTAGCATTACATTTACTTCACCAGAAGATGGTGCTGCAATTTCTATCTGAATGAAGCTTCGAGTAATGAACCATTTTCAACACAATTGTATCGGAAAGCAATAATGCTTCGAAACGCTTCATTTGGCCATCACTAGCCGAGTCGAGATAGGTAACAGGAACTAGGCAAATAAACAAAAAAACAGGATTAAATAATCAGACAAGGCTTTAAAGGTTTAGAAGCAACCAAAACAAGACTTTCAGGCAAGGGTACAGTGGTGTAATAAGTAGTGCAGAAAATCAGTGCAGAAAATGGGAAACAGGTGTGTGAGTAACGGGAGTGAGAGCACTGATTCGGATTGGGTTCAGCTGTGATGGTAGAGTAAGGTGAACTGACAATCAAGACACAATACAAACACAGCAGAAAGGCTGAAGATCAAACCAGGGGCTCGTTCTTCGTACGTTGCTTAAAACATCCGAGATCAAATGAGACATCCAAGATAATATCATCGGGCTAATCATGATCCGGCTAAGTGGGTTCTTCGAACACTCCTGTTGTTTATGATTAGTATCGCTGGATTGAGTTATCTGAGATAACTGCGCGTTCACGCGTTGGTTTAAAAGGGGATATGTATCGATAGCAGAAACAATGATCAGCGACGCTGCTATTGGCTGTTCAGCATGGCCAAAGAACACGCCCAGTTTTTCTCCCAAGCAGAGAAAGAGAAGGTTATGCCGATTTTGAGTCTTTAATTAAAACGCCAGGGAACACTTCTAAGTGTGCAAAAGCCAGGAGAGAGGGTTGGCAAAAGTAGCAGATGAATTAAATGGCGTTTGTGGTGGCCATGTTAGATGTTTTAATAACTTTTGTTTTTTTTTCTATTTTAATAATTTCATAATTACTTTGTTCATTGTCCTGTCAGAGTCACCACACTATAGTGAACATGATGAAAGTGAAGTACAAAAATCTTCTACGTAATGGTAATTTTTACTAGGCCTTATAGGCCTACTAGTCTCTTTCAAAAAGGCACTGTTAAATAAGTGATTGTCTGTTTATAAAAGCAACCAAGAAACAGATGCTCCTGCACCCTGGCAGAAGAGCTGACCCCTGGGTTGAGTGTGAATTGACCTGTTGTTGTGGAGGGCATCCCTGGGTTCAGCTCTTCCAGACACACATCCAGGGACCAGTAGCAGCAACACCTTCATTACTGGTAAATGAGATGGAAAGTACACTGTGAAATAATTTGTTGCTGCATTAAATTAAGTAGGCCTATAATGCATATTGGCTGGTATAGTCATTTCAACTGTTAAATCTTGAGTAATGATAAATTGCTTTGACTTGTGAAAGTAAAAAACTGATAAACTTATGTTAATGTGAAAATATTTTGCCATGAGTTATTAATCACATTGCACTGGAGAGTGAAGAAACCTTCTCAGATGACTGTCCTTTGGAGGAAGTAGACTACCTGCAAATACATAAATAATTTTAATTGATTTATACTTGTGCCTATGTCTATTATTTCTGACATGAGTCCACATGTACAGAAAGGCCTACAGAAGAGTCTGCACAACGCAGTGATACAGGTGTGGGCAGTGTAACTTTTCCTTTTTAGTTGTTGCATGAGGCATGTGTGACAATTTGACAAATGACACAGGGTGAAATTCATTCCCTATGAGTCTTCAACAGAAAATAGAGTATTTTGAAAAAAAAAAAAAATCAGGGGGAGAAATAGAACTTGACTACTTAAAGAAAGAAATTGCACTAGAAATAGAGTTGCTTCAAAATAAACTTCAGAGTAAAATACACTATTTCACACAGAGTACTATTGCTGACCTTGCATAATATTTCTTATTGCAGGCAAAAGATGACTGACTGAATGACTGGCTTTTCTTTACAAAGAACTATTGAAATAAGACTCAATGAACTAAGCAAATGTGTCTTGTCTTTTATTAAACATTTAGGCTTAATTAAACCTTTTTTCCCCTTCTTTTTCTGATGTTGGCAATGTTGTGTAATATGGCACATGTAATGTCACAGGTCCTGTCAGGTGCAACACTCAGGCTTTTCAGACACTGAAATCTTCCCTTTAGTTGGCCAAAGTTCATTTCATTGTGTGACCTTGTCCTGGCTAGAGCTGCATTGTAACTGTGTATGTACATACATTTATATTTTACATTTACATATGTAATACAGTGAGCTTGATATTTATATTTTTCCTTACCATGTTCAAGTAATGTGCATAAATGTGAATGTCTCTGTGCTTCCACATTAGTAATATGAATAGTCACACGCCATCTAGAGATTTTAGTCTGTCAACTGCCTTTTTTAAAATTTAATATAATATTACTAATCTGGAATATTAAGAATTGTAATAGTAACTTGGCTGCACATTTACATTGTGATCTCCCTTTCTGTACACAAAATCCCCTTCATAGAGGCCTTGATGGGAACATGTGTGCAGTCTATTGACCAATCACATTAGTGAAGCCTGAGGGACATATCTGTGTCATATTAATCGGCATGTTCATGATTGCATGATCTTCATTAAAAATTATAATATACCTGCGTTGGCAAAAAAAAAAAAAAAAAACCTGCTATAGCCTACAACCTTGGGTCTAAACTGGCTTGGAAATGCCACAAAAAAACCCCCCTAAAAACTGCTTGAGCGCCAGGGTAAACTTTGTGAATGACACGACAGACAGCACTTATCAAGTTCTCCGCATCTCCAATAGTTTAAAGGAAAGAGCCACTCGCAAATAATATCAGGACAATGCACACAGTTTGTGCTGTTATTAAAGGCCGACTCCGACGAGTCGAACATTTAATGTGCGTTTCCAAAAAATAATTGATGTAAACGACATCCGAGAATAATTATATCTCTCAAAAAGTACACTATCGCGCTGCGTTAAAAGACTTCTCGTATCACCTGCGCTTATGAAGCCGCAATCTAATCCTGTTTACATGAAATAAGCCTGCTCGCGAGCAGGTTCAAGCTAGCACACATGTTGCTATGACAGCAAGTCTAGGATGAGCTTCAAAGAACCAAACAATCCAAGATCATGGCAAATCGTCAACAATCAAATCCAGCTAACTGAGTTAGCGACGTACGAAGAACGAGCCCCAGAGTCCTGACAGAAGCACTTCTACTGAGTATCATAATGTATGTGGTTTCTGCCATTAGAAAACACTTCCCTATTGAGTGGATGTGGGGGATCTTATCCTCAATTTTCAAAGCTTGATTCCTGAAAGCTTGTTACTAAGAGATTCAGTAGAGATTGAACATTTCCTCATTTCCGATCAGCATTCATTTATTATGAATAATGCCACAAACCACCTCTAATATAACACGAATGTGAAAACTGTTTCCTACTGAAAGTATCTGCACAATATATGTGACTATCTATGAGTTGTCTGCTTATGTGGACTTCAGTCCTGACTAGCATGAATTTAGTCTGTGGTTTTGAAACAGATTGAAGCAGACACTACAGGTGCAGCTCAGTATAAAAGAGCGCCTGTAGTGCACGTCATCCACTTTTCTGTCTTGTAAAAGGCTCAGGCCTGCTGCCATGTTCTTTGGTACTGAGTGTACTACTACTACTACACACCACCAGCCCAAATTCAGACACATTTTGAAGAGTGTTCAGGTATTTTATTAAAATAGGAGGAAACATTCATTTTAGTTGATTTTTTCTTCCTGTAAAGGAAAAGACCTTTATACAATGTGTGTTCTTATCCTTAACAAGAAAATGCTTGACAAAAGAAGTGATACCCCATGGCGCTCAGTTTTTAAAATATGCAATGATGTAAAACCTGAATGGAGAGTGTTATATAAACCACCATTATTAACAAAGACAGGAGATTTGCAATGGAGAATTCTTCATGGAGCCATTGCGGTAAATTCTTTTATTTCTGTTTTGAATTCTAATACCAACTCTGGTTGTCCTTTTTGTCCTCAAAATAAGACTGTCTTTCATGCTTTTATGTACTGTTTTAGGCTTAAACCTTTATTTGTGTTGGTTCAAGAAATGTGTGACAGGTTCAATGGGAATTTTTATCCTGAAACTTTTATGTTTGGTTCCAAATATGTGCAGAAAAAAACGGATCGAGTTTCAATTACTGAATTTTATTCTTGGACAAGCTAAATTGGTGATTTATCTGAGTAGAAAAAGTAAACTAGAGCAAAGGTGTAATGATGATGTGATTGTGGGTTTTAGGTCTTTACTCAAAGCAAGAATGCTGATTGATTTCAGTTTTTAAAATGCCAATGATCTTTTTTCACTTTTAAAATGATATGATTATGCAACTACCGGTAACTTGCAGTGTTTTGATTGTGGTGACATTGGGCATAAGCCGATTGGGTGTCCACATAAGGAGCAAGGAGGAGCCAAGCGAATTGTTTCAGAGGGGGAGGGGGGAGGGTTGATGCTATGATCACCTCAGAAAAGTTTGTTTACAGTGAAATCGCAGGTCCTTCTGGGTTACATTCTGATACTGGCACAGTAACACGCGTCATTGAGTGTGTTATAAACCACCATTATATATATATGAACACTTACATTATGGCTTTTAAACATTTTCAAATATTGATACTTTAGAACACCTTGTAGAAACCGGTCCATTTCAGGACCTAAACATTACACGTAAACTTTAACCCTCATATAGTCCATGAGCCAGGGGGGGTTGATCGGTATCATCGGGGGGACAAATGCTATCATTGTTTTTTGTCAAGGTATACACCCCTAGTATTAGAAAAATCACGATAGCAGTTCAGGGGTGGTAGCGAAATCACTTTTTTCAGCTCATGAAGTTACTAACCCCCTAAAATAAATTCCGTTTTTGAAATCTGGTGTATATCTGGTTTAGGCTCATGCTAGAGATATTGTCGATATTCTATAATATGGTGCCTGGTATCGTTGGAAAGCGGACCTTTTAGGCTTTCATTTAAGCCCAGTACTGAATCTGTCTGACAA
Organism: Chrosomus eos; assembly: GCA_036326025.1. Taxonomy (NCBI): domain Eukaryota; kingdom Metazoa; phylum Chordata; class Actinopteri; order Cypriniformes; family Leuciscidae; genus Chrosomus; species Chrosomus eos. The sequence continues at coordinate 83,998 of JAZAVI010000039.1, forward strand.
ACACAGAGGTCACATGACTTCTTTAAACCAGAAATAACACACAATTCATTTCACAATTTCCACCTAAACTGTATGCTTTCTTTTATCCCTGTGAAATGAAAGAACACCAGGGACACAAAACTAAACCACTTTAATACTCAAGGTACTCTGATCACTCAGAAAATGTATAATATACCCATACTATTTATTTGTGAGAGCCTTAAATTAGACTTGTGAAGCCAGCACATGTCTTCAAAATAGAATAGAGCCAATAGAATGAACAAATAGAATACCCTATTAGTCCAGGGCCAAATGGCCTATTTATTCGTGTACAGTTGTAATAAAAAGTAATTGTTTCAATAGTGTTGTCCAAATAACAAAGTGGTTTAACAAAATGTTTGTATCATGTATTTTGATATTCAGCAAGATTATCCATTATAAACCTGAAGCTGCACAGACCGCGGACGGCGCGTTGCTCATCTCTCTATTTTTACAGCGATTGATTCCTGCCGGTTCCATAATGAGACTGGCGCGGCCAGAGACATTTTGGGCACTGCGCCATAATATTATTATAAATAGTTTTTCCGTATGAGAAATACACTGTGTGGCGAGAGGGCGTGACAAAGGACTAGCCTGCTAAAAACACCAAGCTTATATTAGCTACTATTTCCCACCAATTCAAAAGCACAAGAGAAAAAGTATTTTGTACTTGTACTTTTGTCGGAGAGGACACTGGCGTTGTTTGTTCGCCGCTTCTCTGTTCGCCGTTTCTCCATCCAAACGTTAATGCTACACTGGCGTTATCGTTTCAACTCTACTGATCACCATTGTCAACTTAGCTCGGCTACTTGAAAGTGGCTGACACTGTCGACCTCTCAGTCCCTGTCTCCTCTGCTCATCATCCACGCTCAGTCCTTCAGCACTTAACCATCTCCAAGCTTCGTCCACCGACTGGTTTGCCGACCGTCCTGTCGTGTCGATACTGTCCAAAAGCTATTGTGTGACTGTAGTTTTCACCCTTCCCTGCTAATTATGTAATTTATATACTCTATAGTACAACTATACAAGCTGTACACCCTTATACCTCCGTCCTGTATTTCCATCCGTCTTCTATGTCGCCCCCGCTACATCCATTGAAGCTCCTGTAGAATGATTGTTTACTCCTGGTTCAACCACGATATTCCGTCCATCAGGTCCAACGCCCGCCCTGACGCTTCCCGCTTACGTAATCACAACAAACAGCATGTGCGCTCCGTCTGCCTACAAACACTAGTCAAATCCGAACAGCCTACCCAAAACCAACCACTCTTCAGACTTGCTCTTTTTAAGACCCGTTCTCTTAGCAACAAAGGCTCCATCCTCAGTGAATTTATTTTGGACAATGATCTGGATTTCCTCTGCTTAACCGGAACTTGGCAAAAACCACTTGAATACTTCTCTCTCAACCAAACTACACCTACTGGATTTACATAAATATACAAACCACAATATGAGGGGTGCAGCGGCGGAATTGCAATAATACACAAACAGGACATCAAAACAACCATAGTACCCATCCCCACTCCTGCTTCATTTGAGCACATTTCATTCAAACTGTCTGGCACTAAACCCCTGGTCATTGCAATTATCTACCGCCCCCCCCCCCCCAAACCAAACCCTGAATTCCTCTCTGAGCTATCCAAATTTCTATCCCAACTTTGTCCATATCACCATCCATTCTTCTGCTATGTGACTTCAACATCCACATTGACTCCACAAATTCCAAAACAAACCACCGACTTCCTGGACATCCTACAATTTTTCAATATCAGCCAACACATTGATTTCCCCACCCACAAAAAAGGACACATACTTGACCTGGTCTGTTCATCTGGTACCACCATCAACTATATAACCCACACTGACTTCACCATTTCCGACCACCTGGCTTTTACCATTGACATCGACATCCCAACTTCACCCATCAAGAAAAAATGCATACATTCAGGAACCTCAAATCCATCGACCTCACCTCTTTCTCCTCCATATTGTCAACCACCCTTGAAAAATCCATTGACTCCCAAAACACTTCCCCATTGGTCCTTGTCAACGCCTACAATGATGTACTCTCATCCTGTCTCAATAACAATGCCCCCCTTAAAACCAAATCTGTCTCCTTCACACACTCCGCCCCTTGCTACACTAACCAACTCCGCCTCCTCAAACCCAAATGCCGTCAACTGGAACAACTCACCAATAGAACCGGTCTCACTGTCCACCTGGAAGCCTACAAACTTCACAGACAACAATACAAAGACCCCCTCAACTCTGCCCGCTCCTCCCACTACTCATCTGTCATCCAATCCTGCTCCACCAGTACCAAGACCCTTTTCTCCACAATCAACAAACTTCTAAAACCCATGGACACAATCTCCAAATCCTTCACCACCTCTTAGTGTGATTTGTTCCTTTCCTTCTTCAAAACCAAGATCGACAACATCCATAATCAGTGTTTCCCCTAGGATTTTTTTTAGGGGGGGGGGGGGGGGGGGGGGGGGGGGCTTTACGGATACGTGGTGTAAAAATTTTTTTAGCAATCAAAAAGCATTTCAATTAATTTAAATCATGTATTATATGAATAATTCAACTTTAAACAGTAAACTTTAAACAAAGTATATGAAAAAAAGTTCACACTAATTCTGTGTTGTGTTTTTCTGGTAATAAAATGAAGACATAAAACACACATTTTATCATTTATCATAAATTTTAATCATATGAAATTAAATAAACTTTTTGTCAAATAACATGCTGCACAATGAGCTTTACTGTTAAAATTAAAACATTTTCAAAATTGATTATTCCTTAAAAAAATCAGTTTTGATGATAATTTATTTGTATTGATGTTAGAATTATTATTACATTGGGATATATCTAAATTCTACTGTACAACAGTAATATATTTCTGTCAAGTTAAACCAAACTTTTATTTTGACGTGAAGACCTTTTGAGTTTCTGTGTGTTTGGTTTATGTCATGATGATAGTTTTTCTCAAATGAAGCGGTTTAAATGATCACGAAGTGACTTTCGGAGTGGATCTAGAGCCTGGAGAGAAAGTTCATGCATTTGTGTCTTCATATAGGCAAAAAAACACCTCCACCACCCTTCCCTCTATCCAACTTTCTCTCGTCATTTATTTCAATCACTGAAACCGATGTATCTACCATAATTTCCAGCATGAAGTCTTCAACCTCTCCGCTTGACCCTATCCCCTCATTTCTTACTAAGGCATGCCTCCACTCACTTTCCCCTTTCATCACCAACTTAATCAACTCCTTTCTGACCTCCAGTATTGTCCCCTCACCTATCAAGCTTGCTGCCATCACCCCCATATTGAAAAAACATGGTCTGGACCCAGACATTACCAACAGCTACCATCCCATCTCAAACCTCCCTTTTCTGTCCATATCCTGGAATGAGCTGTTGCTACTCAACTTCAAAATCACCAACAACATTCTGCTTACTCCGACTCTTGTCTCCTCTCCATCCTCATCCTCCTAGACCTTAGTGCCACCTTTGACACCATCAAACCCTCCTTTCAAGCCTCAAGGACCAAATTGGAATAACTGGCTCCGTCCTAACCTGGTTCACCTCCTATCTTTCTGACAGATGTCCTGACCCGTTTGATGACTTGTGGAATCATCGAGACAGGGGGGGAAAGCAAAAAGGGGGCGGTTGGGCCAGAGATGGGCCAGCGCTCCCTGCTCTTCGAGAAGAACACTGTGCAGTGGGTGTTGGTTCTCAGGGCAAAAAGGTCGATTTCGGCCTCGCCGAACATACTCCATATCAGACTGATCGTCCGTGAGTTTAGGGACCACTCGCCTAGGGGAGAGAGAACATATCTGCACCCAAATTCTGAACGCCAGGGATATGTGCTGCTCTTAGAGAGCTCAGATTGGTCTGTGCCCATAAGAGGAGGTCTCTTGCCATGGCATGCAGGTTGCCTGACCTGATGCCACCCTAGCGATTTATGTAGGCCACCACTGACATGTTGTCCGTGCGGACTAAGACATGGTGACCTTTAGGTTTGACAGAAATGCTTTCAGGGCCAAACCAACTGCTTTCATTTCCAGACAGTTGATATGTAAGCTCTGTTCCGTGCTCGACCAGAGGCCCAACCCAGGTTGGTAAGTGGTCTGTAAAAACCACTTACCTCCTGGAAACTACTCCCATGGTCACACCCTCGTGGTACCAGTTCTGAGCCCGCCAGGGAACCAGAACAACCGTGATTCACTAAGATGCGCAGGCTGCCTGACTGCCATGCATGGGTTGGCACACGGCGTTTCAGCCAGTGCTGTAGTGGACGCATGCGCAGTAATCCCATACGGAGTACTGACGATGCTGCTGCCATGAGACAGAGAAGTTTCTGAAATTTCTTTAGGGATGAGCGCTCGCACGCTCTGAACGAAGCTGCTAGCGTTTGCACCGAGAGCGCGCACTCTTGTCATCATCACAGAGTCTAAAACTGTGCCCAGAAAGACATGCTCTGGCTGGGGGTCAGTTTGTTCTTGGTAACATTGATTGTGAGACCCAGGCATTTCAAATGGCCGAGAATCAAATCCCTGTGACCTAGTAGCTCGGTTCTCGACTGTGCCGGCAGAACGGTGTATTGATAAGCCTGACCCTCAAATGGCCTGTGATGAGGGTTTATCTGAATATGAAAGAATGTATCTTTCAGATCTATTGTAACAAACCAATCCCCCGGGCGAACTTGCACGAAGATGTGTTTGATAGTTAACATTTTGAAAGGCTGTCTCATGAGAGCCTTGTTCAAATGTCTCAAATCTAATATGGGTCTGAGACCGCTGGCTTTCTTCGGAATAGAAAATAGCGGCTGTAGAAACCTGAATGTTTTAGCGCAGGGGGGATTAACTCTATCGCCTCTTTTGCTAATAAATTCTGCACTTCGGTGCGAAGCACGTGACGCACGTTGCTTCTCACCGAAGTTCCGATAACCGCCTGAAACTTTGGGGGTCTGCGAGCAAATTGGAGCGAGTAGCCTCGCTTTATAGTGTTTATGACCCAACTCGACACATCGGGATTGCTTGCCAGGCCAGCACCCGTGTGGCTAGGGTTTGACACACTGATTGGGATGGGCTGGCTAGTGTTGGACTGACTGCACAGGCTTTTTCCTGGGGGAAAGTCAGTGTAACAACTGGGAGGGGGCCGCCTAGTGAAGGGGAACCCGTGTGTTGTGATTGTGAAAAATACTCTTTTTGTGCTTTACGTGGGTCGCCGTGTTTGCCGTCCCAAGGAGAGCTAGCCGCGAGCTCATGGTGTATTTTTAGGGCGGGTAGGTCTCTTGTGTTGTAAGGAGAGCTAGCCGCGCAAACATCTACCCGCGCGCTTCTTCCATTGAGGTTCGACGAGGGAAGAAAACGTGGGAGCGCGAGAGGCGGTTTGCCGCCCCAAAGGATAGCTAGCCACGAGCGAATGTTGTAATTATGACAGAACAGGCATACTCTCGCAGACAGAGCAGCCTCCAGACTGCAGTTCAGCATGGGGTGTTCCCAGGCTACAGGCACACTTTGTGTGCCTGTAGGCCTCGTGCAGATGCATCCGCACATGGCACAAGATGAGCAAGGGCTAGCTCATTGGTCGCACGTCAGAGGCGCCCACGCTATTGGATGTGCAGTTGCCGCAGCACAGCCTATGAGCGAGCCAGACGCTCAATGTGCTAGTGCAGCCTCCAAATGCATTTTACAAATAAGTTTCAGTAAATCGAGGAAAAGGAGTTTCCCCACTGCGTATAGCTATGCAATACGAAGTGACCGTTCTAAAGGGAACTGACAAAACCTTGTCAAACTGTCAAAATCCATTTACATTATGTGCATGAGCTACTTTCTGACATTCTAACTAAAAGTGGGTGAATATCAAAATACATGATAGAAACATTTTGTTAAACCACTTACAAGTGTTATGTTGACAACACTATTGAAACAATTACTTTTTATTACAACTGCACACGAATAAATAGGCCATTTGGCCCTGGACTAATAGGGTATTCTATTTGTCCATTCTATTGGCTCTATTCTATTTTGAAGACATATGCTGGCTGCACAAGTCTAATTTAAGGCTCTCACAAATAAATAATATGGGTATATTATACATTTTCTGAGTGATCAGAGTGCCTTGAGTATTAAAGTTGTTTAGTTTTGTGTCCATAGTGTTCTTTCATGTCACAGTTATAAAAGAAGCATACAGTTTAGGTGGAAATTGTGAAAAAATATGTGTTATTTCTGGTTTAAAGAAGTCATGTGACCTCTGTGTTTGTCAGACAGATTCAGTACTGGGCTTAAATGAAAGCCTAAAAGGTCCCCTTTCCAACGATACCAAGCACCATATTATAGAATATTGACAATATCTCTAGCATGAGCCTAAACCAGATATACACCAGATTAAAAAAAAGAGGACTTTATGTCCTCTACACGAGAAATTGCAAACCTTGTTGGTCCAGGTGTCAGCTTTATCACGCGTGCAGCTGAACCTCTCCCTGGTCCCTGTGGAGGTGGAGAAGTAGTCCAGGTTATATTTCCATTTTTAGTAGAGTTGTGACGTTCGCGAACGAACCGATTCTTTTGAACGGCTCATAAACATGAACGATGGGAGCCGAGTCGCGGCTGGAGGGGAGCCGTTCTTTCTGTCGTTCTTTTTTTCCTATGCGTGTTTCACACAGATGCACACAAATTAGCTCCTCAGTTAGCTCCACCCAGCGCAGGGGTGCATGGTTCACACCGAACTTGAATAGAGCGTCAAATACGCGTCTATCGCGTCTAATTAGACGCTTGAACATTCGCTCGAGTTCAAATTTTTCAAATTTTCGGAAGACGTTCGCGGCAAACGCTTTGCCCAATTCGCGTCATTCGCGACGCCGGCACGAATGATGCGTCTATTCGCGTCATTGCTTTGACTTTGTATATAATCTACTTGCGCAAATAATTAAATTCGCGTTCGGTGTGAACACACCATAACAGCATGATGATAGTTGTGCACGCGCAACTTACGTGAGTACTCCAGTGGAAAAAAAAACCTACGTCATTCATGTTATATCTACAGTAGGCCTATATATATTTACAACTTTAAATATTTTTTGTTTTTTTATCAAAATGTTCTTGTGTGATAATGTTCTTGTGTGGAAGTGTTAGTGTTCGTAGTAAAAGCTGTTTTGCACAGAAATTCATTGCAGCCGGCTTTGTTTTTGATGTTTATTTGTGAGTAGGTATTGTATGAATAACATAAGTCAACATAACTTACACATACACACACTTTGTACTAAAGGTAAATCCAAAATAGTGATGTCACTTTCTAAGCAGAACTGTGCAACCCTATGGAATATAGCCCACACATGACAAATGAGGTAATAATCAATATTTCAGAATAATTCAAACTCAGACATTGGTGTGTGATATCTGAGTTTTAATTAGCCCAAGTAGCCCAAGACTGGTTGCCCACTGAAGCTAAGCAGGGCTGAGCCCGGTTAGTACCTGGATGGGAGACCTTCTGAGAAAACCAGGTTGCTGCTGGAAGAGGTGTTAGTGTGGCCAGCAGGGGGTGCTATCCCTGTGGTCTGTGTGGGTCCTAACGCCCCAGTGAAGTGATGGGGACACTATACTGTCAAAATAGCACCATCCTTCGGATGAGACGTTAAACCGAGGTCCTGACTCTCTGTGGTCACAAAAAATCCCAGGATGTCTTTCGAAAGAGTAGGGGTGTAACCCCGGGATCCTGGCCAAATTTGCCCCTTGGTCTCTGTCCATCATGGCCTCCTAATCATCCCCATATACTGATTGGCTTCATCACTGTCTCCTCTCCACCAGTAAGCTGGTGTGTGGTGGGCGTTCTGGCACAATATGGCTGCCGTCGCATCATCCAGGTGGATGCTGCACATTGGTGGTGGTTGAGGAGATTCCCCCCCTTCTATGTAAAGCGCTTTGAGTGCCTAGAAAAGCGCTATATAAATGTAATGAATTATTATTATTATTATTATTAATTATTTGACTTCAAATCTCACCTCATCCATCCTCCCAGTGAGTATTTCCAGGATAAACTGAGATGCCCCCAAGCTGGCTTCTTAAAACTGACTAAATATTTAAAAAGAGCCAAAGGAGCCGTTCTTTTGAACGGCTCTTTGAAAGGAACGGATCACCAAGATCCGGATCCCCTCAAAGAGCCATAAATCCCATCACTAATTTTTAGATTGAAAGGTTTGGTCTGCCTCATCCTCCTCACAGTCCTCATCTGATTCCTGGAACTCCTCTTCCAACCCTGTGTTGTCTTCAGGAGGATTGCAGTCCTCTGGCTCAGAGTCATCTGCTTCAGTGTCTTCTAGGCATGATTCAGTTTCGCTGGAATCAAGCAGGTAATCCAGGGTCTCCAGGAGAGTGTAACTCTTTGCCATAATGCCAGAATGAACTGTGTGCAGGACACCAAAGACCCTCTTTTATACCTTTAGTGTGGGAACAATTTCTTTGTTTTCAAAATAAAGTTGCACCTCTTAGAGCTCAGAGTAAATTTTCTCAAAGTTGAACAGGGGCCTGTTTCAGAAAGGAGGTTAAGTGAAAACTCTGAGTATGTTAACCCTGAAATGAGGGAAACTCTGGGTTTTCGGTTTCAGAAAGGGAGGTATATCAAACCCGAGAAAGCAGAGTAAGTCAAGCCCGTTTCTGAAAGAGAGGTAACTTATACTCAGAGTCAGTTACCAGGGTAACTTACTCTGTGAACCTAACCTGGTCGGGAGCAGGTTTTCTTCAGTAAACCCAGAGTTTCTTGCGGTCTCCTCCCCTTTTTAAAGAGGAAGTGATGTTCAAACACCAACAATAAAACTAAAATGTATTCTTTAAGGAATATATGTTGTTTGCCCATGGTTTAATTGACTAAATCTGTTTTGAGCAGTTTGCCAAAAAATAAAGGGATTAAAACGTTTGCTAAACTTTTATTTGATTACCACCGTTTTTGATAATATATTTGTATTAAATCATTAAAAAATAAATCGGAATAGACATTTCATAGAACTCAATTATTTTTTAAACATATTAATAAGTTATTAATAAAAAAGAGAAGTTGTTGATCTAATTCATAATCAATTAATGAAATTAGTTGATTAGATATGTTTTTATTGAACTGTCATTTTAACTAATGATAATAATAACCGTAATTTAATAATGCAGTTTATATATTTAATAATTGTTTAAAACCATAAACCGTAATATTTTCTGAGACGGTTATCATAGTAGAGTAGATTTTTAGACTGGTACTTTTACTTGTACTTAAGTAAAAAATTATCAAAGTAATAGTAGCATACTTTAGGTTGAATAACATTCTTCCAGTTTCACCTCTGATATTATAACAGTTGGGTAAGTTACTCTAAAATAGTTATGAATTACTAAATACAAATGACATCTTCAACAGTGTAATTAGATTAATGTAATAATTTCTATCTTTAGAAAGTATTGGTCTACATATTACTAATTACTAAATCCTATATCAACCTCAACCACTTGAACAATACAATGAGAGACAATAAACTGCACTTTTAATGCTTTAAAATGAACAATATACAATTGCATGAATTATTCTTGAATTGATCAAAGTGTGTTAGAGGGAGAAGGTTACATAAAAAATATACCTTTTAAAAATGTATGTTAAATCCACTATTGTTTTATACTAAATTTGTCTATAGTTTATGCAGTAGCCTATTTAATGTAATTGCATCATATTTTAATTTAAATTACAGAGGAATTAAGAGTAATTCCTTTAATTAAATTACAATATTTAGATTACTTGGTAATTAATTACACCCAACACCTCTTTTTGTCTGGCGCTGTTGCCATGGTGACTCATAATATCTGCGCTCCATTGATAATGGCTTTTTATAGTTGTGGTGCACGCGCTTAACTCGGAGTCAGTCAACTCAGAGTTGATTGAACCAACTCATTTCAGCTGTTCTGTAACCGAAAACTCAGAGTTTCCCATCTCAGGGTAAGTCAACTCAGAGTTCAAGTTTTAACTCAGAGTTGGTTGAACCTCCTTATTGAAACAGGCCCCAGGTCAGTTGTCTTTCATCTCTCCCTTGCTCTCTCCGCATGTGTGTGTGCATGCATTAGGTCTCACTGATTCACTCACACGTGCTCTACATTTGTGGCTGATTTCATTTGACAAATTCCATACAGATGCTCTCTGTGACAGTCACACCTTTGGTTGTGTGTGTGTGGGGTGTGTGTGTGTGTGTGTGTGTGTGTGTGTGTGTGTGTGTGTGTGTGTGTGTGTGTGTGTGTGTGTGTGTGTGTGTGTGTTTTAGTTAGCATGTCTTTTCTACATTGCATTTTTGCTTTAGTACCAGGCCTTCATTTCGGTGTGGAAATTTTCAGATTTATGCTGGAATTACTGATTTTATTTGTCAATTTCTAAAAAAAATGCTTTCAATTGGAGTCACACCTGTGTGTGTGTTTGTGTGTGCGAGCATGTGTGTGTGTGTAAGTGATCATGTTTGTTCCACATTCCATTTGTGCTCTAGTACCAGGACGTCATTGTGGTATGGAAATTTTCTGATTTATTCTGGATTTATAGATTTTTTTTTGACAAATGAATAATAAAAAACAATTTTTTTTTTCGATTTTCCCATTCATTTCAATGTGGGGTCATATTGACCCCAAAGGTCATGAGTGTGATTTTTTTTTCATACCTTTAGAACAACCGAATCAAGCACAGTTTTTTTGTGTGTGTATAGATAGATAATTTAGAAAAGTCACAAGATTTTATTCCACTGAGATAAAGGGAACCATTTTTTTTAACTAAAGAAAAGTCGATTGGGGTCATATAGACCCCAAAGCACAAATGAGGGTTAAAGAACACTGAGAAAAAGAGAACAATGAAAAACAACATTCCTTATTATTGCATGTCTAAACCCTCCCACCATACAGAAACACACACCAGACATTATGTTGCTTTTTTTTGGCTGAACTGCTCATTGTTATACTTTCGTCTGATGGCCGAAGCCTAACCCTGAACGCTAAATTGACTTAATCTGTGAAGTGAAACTCTGAATATAGGCTATAAAAACAGTCTTGTGATTGCTCCTCGCTATTTTTTTATTCATATTCTGCTTATTAAACAGGGTAAAAGTTTATTCAGTGGATATTCCAGCTTGTAGCAGCTTTTACCTCGCCTGGCAAGCCAGACCTACATCAAGATGTTGGGTCTGGGAACTCACCATTGGCATGCATGGGCGGGATAAATGGTTGTCTTTCAAAATCCCTCTGCACGCAATAGGATAGCGCTACAACCAACCAGCATAACGAACGGTTGTGGATGAGTGAGTCGCATGCGTTTTTCCACCAGAGTAACTGAACACATCTTCCTTTTTTAAGAATGACTTAAGTGACGTTCTCTTAACTCCAAGTCCTCCAGAGTCGTGGCCAAAGCCGATTCGAAAGACCGCTGTTCGCCAGCAGCAGCATCATCTTCTTTGTTTTCAAGTAGCAGGGAATTCACCTATGGAATTCACACGGAACCGTCACAACTCTGCAGTCATTATGTTAAGCCCACCCACCAACTCTATATACGATGTGATTGGCCTGACTAGAGTTTGGTTTTTCCAGCTGGAAAGCCAAAAGAAGAGTTGCTAGACTACACAGGCTGCAAAATAAATTTTGCTGCCGCTAGGGTGTGTATAGATTTCTAGGCTAGCTTTTACCACCAACAGATATGCAGAGAAGTGGTAACGTTCGGCTCAAGAAATAAGAGCTCATCTAAATAATCACCCTGTTGTAAAACTATGTGAATTATTTCTGCTTCAACATGATGCTGTTGAGAAGGAAAGGACAGGCTCCGTCAGACTCAGGGTTTCTTCAAGTAAACCTGTCAGTGAGCAGGTTAGGTTGCCAGTCAGTTACCATGGTGACTGACACAAAGTTTAAGATACCTCTCATTCAGGAAAAAGTTTCCCTCATCTCAGGGTTCACTTACGTTTTTACTAGGGCTGGGCAAGTTAACGCGTTATTATCGCGTTAACGCATTTATGAATTAATGCCGACAATTTTTTTAACGCACATTAACGCAGTTTTTTTTTTTTTTTTTTTTTTAAGTCCGTTGCAAACTGGCTCTGAATACTACACACAGGCCTACAATCAAACCATGGATCACAGGAGGGGTGGGATGTTGGTCAGCCAGCAAATAACCCACCCAAACAAGCAGTGGAGAGAGGCTTTGGCAGGTTCTCTCAGGTGAACAGACAGACAGCGCTCCGCGAGTGAATGACAGGCGCGGATAGTAACGTTAACCAACGGCTTCTGTGCGCTACGCAGCTGTAGCCTTTTTAACTTATATTAAAATTATACACAACTTTACCTGATAGGCCTGCGTTTAGTTTAGTGGGGATGCTCTGCCATGTGAATTCCCTTCTGTTGATGTCCTGATAACTACCGGTATTTAGATTCTGGCAACTCACAAACAGCGAACCGAGGATCAGTCTCTCTTCCAATGATTTGTGCTGCGCGTCGTATACAAAAATTATAGACAATTCAACGTCGGCAACGGGCGGGCACGGGCGCGTGCGTGAGGCGAGCTTGACCGCAACAGTTTCACAGGAACGCACCCGCTTTTCGCTGCACCTTGTGCTCGACCACTTCACCTCACTCTAAAAGCTGATTTATACTTCTGCGTCGGACCTACGCCGGAGCCTCTACGTTGGTTTTCATTTATACTTCAGCGTCGTTGTCCGCGTTGACGTGCAATTACGGGAGCATGAAACCCGGGGAGCGGTTCTAGCAATCACAGCGCTTTTGGTACGCGTATTGACGCGATGTTACATTTTTGGAGAGGTGCACGTCAGGGTACGCGCGCTACACACAGCCTACGGCGTAAGTTCGACGCAGAAGTATATTGGGCTTTACCTCTGTTTAATGTTATCTTAGTGTACGTGGGAAACCATGGCATGACCAAACCTAAGCTACTATCAGAGAAGTAACGGTGGTCGACTTATATCTGTAGAAGTGGTCATGACCTCTGACTACATATACTGTTTCTGCTGCTCCCTGATAAAAGATAGGCCTACCTGTTGACCTGTTCAGGAAAAAAACTAAGAAAACTGGACTTGTTTTAACTAGATAAAAGGTAATGACCAGTGCCAAATAGCTTTGTTTTAATATTTGATTTGATTACATTAATGTTTAAGTTGAGATTTACAATAAATATTTTATTGATACTGTGTAAAGAGAATACTGCTGGTATAAAGCACCTTATTTGTTTAAAGTTTTTGCAAACCACATGTTATTGCACTTTTGTGTATATAGCAGTACATTTAAATCAAAAGTGTGCAATACATTACTTTTTTTTTTACTTATTCAAATTTGCGCGTAACAATGCGATTAATCGCAAGAAATCATGCGATTAATCGCGATTAAAAAATTTTAATCGTTGCCCAGCACTAGTTTTTACATAACCTGCTTTCTGGAATACAACTCTGAGAAATTTTATCAGTATGGTATACCAATACTGCTACCAGTAAATAGTCCAACATGTATTTAGTAATTACTGGTGGTCAGTTTCCATGTGATCTTGCTTCAATAGAAATCACAGAAGTTTTTAAATAGACTATATGTAACAATTAGGCTATACCTGTAATGGCCTTGGCCACTTAAAGCTGTTTTTGGTGGCGCTCCGCTCCCAGACTTTCTAGTTAGTGCAAGGCCCTCCTTTGTGAATACCAGGACATTCATACAAAAATGCTCATGCGAGATCTATTCAGCCACAGGAAGGCCCTCTTTGAAACTGTCACTGTGCTGCTGCCAAGGGAGAGAAAGAGAGGATAAATTGGACAGATTATCTCTCCCTACTTATGAGGAATGAACAGACATTATCCAAACATTAAAAAATGTTAATTCAATCATTACTTGGAAACACTGCTAGTATATATAGACCACTAGGGAGTGCTATGACCAGTGGTGTTGAAGTTCCCACTGACAGCAAGATAATTCATATGACTGATTTGTGTAACATATAACCTATTAAATCCCATCACTTTATTGCTGACCCAATCACCAACAAGATGATGCTGCCAAAGACATTCCTTTTTGTTTTCAGTCTTCGTCTTTTGTTTTCCTTTTTCGTATTCTACTTCATTCATTTCTACCTGCGAGTGAAATGAATTCAGCCTGAAGTAGCTGGCAAACTTTACCTTCAAATGGACATTTAAACCTTAGATGAAGTCCACGCTACACGCCACACACACTCGCCTTGAAGCAACAACACAAAGAGCTGTATTCGTTTATCGAGCTTTCAAAGTATTAAGATTTGTTGTGCCCCCTTTTTATAGGGTGATTGTGTTTTCCGTGTTGTCTTTCAAAGGTTTACTGTCTGTAATTTGCCACTCTATGATCCCTCATGATCTTGCTCTTATTCTCTCCCTCTTTCTATAACTCTATTCTCATTGTCTTTTATTGTTTTGTTGCTTTAATCTGATCTGTGTATAAACATTTATTCCGTGCAACTTTAGTTCACCTGTATACGTAGTTTCATTTATTAAATACATTATATTCATTTGATTGACTGTCTCGTGCGCATATTTTAAAGTCCCTTTAATGTTCGATCGAAGCTACAAGCTTTAAAATTTGTTGATACTTAAAGCTGCTGTCCGTAACGTTTTTAAGTTAAAAATAATCCAAATTAATTATTTAAAAAAAAACATCTTCAGCCAGTGTTCAAAACGACCTGCTTGCCATAGCTAGATTCAAAATGGTTAGCTTGTAATAATGATTTTAATTCCAGTGGTACTGGTGGGTTTTCGCGGGAAATTCGAGCATGTCTTTGCGTCATTACGTCACATCCGTACACATAAAGAAGGAGTTTCGGCTAGTAGCAGTGGTGGAAGAAGTACTGAATCTCAGTACTTAAGTAAAAGTACAAATAACCAGAGACATATTTACTTTAATAAAAGTAGAAGTACCACAATGACAATCCTACTTAAGTAAAAGTACTTGCATAAATTTTTTTTCTCTTAATGTATATTCTAATGATTAATGAAACAGTTAATTCTAACTCATTCAACCTAATAGCCTACTCCTATAATGATGTTCAATAATGATGGATTTATTTTTTAAGTTTTTGTCACCATTTCTGAACAAGCTTGCAATTAGGCAATACACACATCAAGCTTACTATATCCTTGCTATAAATACTAGTATTTGACGGTGTTTGGCTGTAAACGCGATTAATATATGGCGTAATTCTGAACCTCTTGGGTTGCCATGCTAATCCTAACCAAACGTATAATGCACACGCTCCCCACACCACTATTAAACCTACCCACCATATGCACGTAAAAAAAACATTTTTTGCGTATAAATTGCACGATAAACACTGCGTGCTATAGAGACGCATTTAGTGTGACTGGGTTGATATGGCAACCAAACTTCACTGACTGGTGAGACAAACGTGCGACGAACGGACGGTCGGGGTGACGTTTTGGCAGGAAAAACTGTTCAGAAAATGTAACGAAAATGTAACCGAATATTGTAGAAATGTAATGGAGTAGAAAGTATAATAATTTCTGCAAAATGTAACGAAGTAAAAGTAAAAAGTATGCACTATTGATTCTACTTAAGTAAAGTACAGATACGTGAAAAATTTACTTAAGTAAAGTAACGAAGTATTTTTACTTCGTTACATTCCACCACTGGCTAGTAGGCTATACTGTGTGTGAGGAGATGTAGAGATAGGCTTTTCTCGCAGCACTTTACATGATTAAACTTATGGCGGATCCAGAAAGATCCAAACAACAATCATCAGTGTCAACTGGAGATTAACCAGTTATAAAACCCAAAAGACTTCGTACTTCGGATTTGAGGTGGACAGAGAAAGAAACCGTCTCATGCGAACACAAGGATACACATCGGTGGGGCTTTTGAAAGGTGCGTGAACTCCCGAAGGTGTTCGAAACGGAAGAAGAGACGCTTTTTCTGCTGAACAAGTAAGACATTTCAATAGTTCAATCGTGTAACAATACGTTTTCTTGATTCACACAGTTATGGAGTTTCCTTTGTTGTGCCTTTCTCGTTTAGCTATTATGGAGAATATGATTTCTGAACTACACAGGTAATCATAAAACACATTAAATAACGTTAGTCACGCAATGCTGATGTTGTTAACATGAACAATTTGAGAACAAATTTAAGTAGGCTATGATTTGCACGGTTGCTGTAAATCGCGCTGAGTAAATATAACGATCGCTTGTCATGACGAATGCTTTTTCCCCCTTAGTTGATCAGAACTAAAATGGATGTTACCTACTTGTTCAGAAGACATTTTCCGGTGAAAATTCTTATGTTGGTCAAGCTTTCAAAAAGTGAATCTGTAATTCTGAATGACAGTATCCACACAGCCCGGTGATTGACAGTAATAAACTGAAAACAATCATCAACCATTAGCCATTTAGCCATTAGAACTCATAACAATTATTATAGTATTTCATATGGCCATAGGCCTTGTGTGCATGGTTCAACAAACACATGGACATCAAAAACATTGCATCTAGTTTTATTAATAAAAAACATTGCATAGTATTATTAATTTGGCTTATTCAGTTCCCCACAACCTGCAAAAGACATTGTACAGTGGGATTAGTCATAACTACATATAGAAAACATTTCACATTGCACAAGAAATGACTGAAACTTCATAAATCCTCATTGAACAATACATTTTATTATCTGTGTCTTCTGGCAAGATAATTGGCAGAGAAATTGAAGGCCTTGCAAAACTCATCTCCTCAATAGCAAGCCTCCTCTCTTCTAAGGCCAGCTTGGCCTTCTTGAGCTCAGTGAGCTGCTGTTGAAAGTTGTTGTCTCTCTCATTTGCTTCTTGAAGGCATTGCCTAATGTCTTTCAAGACATCTAGCTTCTCCCTCTCCAGCTGCACTAGGTCCCGACTACAGCTACAGACATTCTCAAACTGCTGAGGTGTTGTGGCTGCAGTCTGGACCACTGAAGATGGAGGCTGAGGCCTGGGAGGGTTGTTTGCAGGACTAGGAAATGGTAGGTGCTGGGAGATGGCAGATGAAACTGATGGTTCCTCTGAGCATGAAGGACCTGACTCAGGCTCAGGCTCAGGTTGAGTTATCCCTACTCATCCATGGATGTCAAAACCCCCACTAATGCCATCTGAAGCACTTGTGCCAAGTATTGACAAGGCCTTTTCTTCCTCTGCTGTGAGAAGGGGGGACTCATTGGTCCCCCCACCTGTTTTTTTAATTGCAGTCCTCTGCAGTGCCTTCTTCCTTTTTGCCAGGCTTGCAAAATCCTGCCACTTCTTGCGGACCTCCTTCCCTGATCTTTGAACACCCCTGGTTTCAGTTAGTTTGGTAGCAATGTCCTCCCAGATGTTTTGCTTTTCCTTATTTGTATGGTGTCCTTTAAATTTGTTAAAAACAACATATTTGTTTCGCTCTATCTCCTCTAAAAGGACATTAATTTAATCTTTTTGAAAGGTATCTTTTCTTGATTCTTTTTGTTCAGCCATTTTGTCAGTGCCTCTGCCTGTAGGTAGGTGCTTTATATAGACTTGTCTTGATTGCTAATCCACAACAGATGACAATTACTAGGTTAAAAGTTCAGAATATGATTCTAACTCAAATATTATTTTCTCCTATAGACAGCTCTCTGGTCTTCATGTTGGTTTATCCTCTTTAACAGGAAATGCAGTCTTTATAGGTTTGAACCAAGGATGAAAACTTAGACTAGTCAAGCAGAGCTATTTAATGTTTGTACAATCAACCTAAAAGGCAACACCTGGGCAACAAGAAACATCTGTCAGTCACATGTACCAATACTTTTGCTCACTTGAAAAATGGGTGGGTTCAAACAAAGGGTGGTATGTCGAGTTGTTTAACACATCTAGATGTGAATACCATCAAATAAAACCTGAAATTCTGAACTCTTGTCTCATATTCATCTTTTGATCTTAAACCCAAAGGTCTTCAGTGAAAAACAAAAACAAAGGAATTTGCCTTACCATTCCAATACTTTTGGAGGGGACTGTACATCGTTATCGGGAAACCCGGCCCAGTACATTTACTTTGATAGTTTAGCTACATTTTACTGCACATAATTATGCACATTAACTTGAGTGGGATTTTTCATATATGATTTGTAATGGACAATTTTAGCATTGCTTAACTTTTTTTTTTTTTTTTTTTTTACTTAGTTAAATGATTTGAATTTTGTCAAGACCTCTACCAGAAAGCACCTGAATGTGTAGCTACTAGCTATCCAAAGTATTGGAGACAGCATGTCAGCTATTGCAGCATTAAGGGATGTTGCGTTCACTCTCCTGTATGGCCGCTTTAGGCTTCTCTACGTCGGTCTCACACATTTTCTTTTTCATGCGCACACCCCTGCTTTCCTCCTCGGCCCAGATATCATTACCCAGAAGGAATAAATTCTTCTTCGACACAAGTTCTTTGTAGGAATCTGATATAACGAGAAGAGTACAACAAATAAGTTTAGCCTAGATATTTTTCCGAACAACGACCAAATTAAATGCTGACCTAGTTTGAAAAATAATAAGTATTCAGAATACCTATTACCCATTACCGTATTTTCCATACTTGCCTCCAAATAACAGCACCTTAGCAGGCAACGTCCTGTTTGGTTCTTGTTTGGAACCTTACACACAGAACATCATTGAACAGTTTCAGCATGGCCAGTTTGAAGCTTTGGTCTGTGTTTTTCAGCATCTCGTTCAGGATGCTGTTGACACCACAGGCTTTCTTGTGCCCAAGGACTCCTAATTTGTCTTCCAATTCTAGATAATTAAATGACAGGCCATTTTTCGGAGCATAAACCATAAGATACAGTCGTGCTCAGAATTAATGGTACCCCTGGTAAATATGATCAAAAATGGCTGTAAAAAATAAATTTGCATCGTTTATCCTTTTGATCTTTCATTAAAAAAATTGGCAAAAGTCTAACCTTTCATTGAAGTAAAAGAATTGAAAATGGGGAGGAAAAATCCCATTATAAAAATATTTTTCTCCAAAACACGTTGGCCACAATTATTCATACCCCTAGAATTTCTTATGAATAAAATATCTATGAAGTTTATTTCCATTAATATTTACCTTTGTTAGCACACCAGGGTGACTAGGAACATGAAATTGTCCAGCCATGACTTCTTGTTTCACAGGAGTTTAAATATGAGGAAGCACAAAGGCCAAATTCCCTTAATCATACATCACAATGAATAAAACCACAGAACATGGTTCTGATGTGCATCTAAAGATTGTTGAGCATCACAAAATAGAAAGTGGATGTAAGAAAATAGCTAAAGAATTGAAAAATCCCATTTTGATCATCAGGGCAATAATTAAGAAGTTATAATCAACTAAATATGTTACGATTCTGCCAGGAAGAAGACGTGTGTCTATATTTTCTTAATGGAAGGTGAGGATGAAAGTTTGAGTGGCCAAAGACTCTCCAACGATCACAGATGGAGAATTGCAGAGATTAGTTGAGTTTTTGGGTCAGAAAGCCTATTAAAAAAAATCAAACAACCCCTACATCACCACATGTTGTTTGGGAGGGTTTTAAGAAAAATGCTCCTCGCTCATCCAAATACAAACTCTAGCATATTCAGTTGTCAGACATGACTGGATCTTCAAACAGAACGGGGTTCTGTGGTCAGATTAAACTAAAAAAAGAGCTTTTTGGCAGCAAACACACTAGATGGGTTTGGTGCACATAAGGATAAAAAGTACCCCATGTGTACAATTTAATATACCGTTGGATTTTTAATGTTGTGGGCCTATTTTTCTGCTGGAGGTCCTGGACTTCTTATTCAGATACATGGCATTGTGGATTCTATCAAATATCAACAGATAAAAAATCAAAACCTGACGCCTTCTGCTAGAAATCTTATAATGGGCCATGGTTAAATCTTCCATCAGGACAACGATCCAAAACAAACATCAAAATCAACACAAAAATGTGTTAGGGAGCACAAAATGAAGCTTCTGCCATGACTGTCCCAGTTCCCTGACTTGAACCATATAGAAAATGAGTGGGGTGAACTGAAGAGAAGAAGCACAAACATGGATCTGGGAATCTGCAGGATCTGGAGAGACTCTGTATGGAGGAATGGTCTCTGATCTCTTGTCAGTTGTTCTCCAAACTCATCAGGCATTATAGGAGAAAACTCAGAGCTGTTATCTTGGCAAAAGGAGATTGCAAAAAGGTATTTAATAAAAGGGTATGAATAATTGTGGCCAACGTGTTTTGGAGAAAAACATTTATTTTATAATGTGATTCCCCCCCCACTTTCAAATCTTTTACTTCAATGAAAGGTTAGGATTTTGCCAATTTTTTGAATGAAAGATCAAAAGGATAAACGATGCAGATTTATTTTTTACAGCCATTTTTGATCATATTTACCAGGGGTACCATTAATTCTGAGCACCACTGTATGTCCATCCTGTCATGGACATATATATATATATATATATATATATATATATATATATATATATATATATATATATATATATATATATATATATATATATATATATATATATACACATATATATATATATATTACTGTTAAATACATTTTCATTGCAATATTAAGATGGAAATTGTACTTTCTGAAAGGTATGATGTCTCTTTCCTAAACAGGGTTATTTTTTTGCTTTCAAATTATAAATACATAAAAAGATTTTACATAAACCATGTGTTTATAAAGAAACTCATACAATTCACAATTTTTTTTTTCTTATTTGAAATTGTAATTAAAATTTTTTACATTTTTTCTTATTTGGAGAAAAATATGGTATTTGCACGCAGTTTTTTGTTTGCATGTTATTGCCCGCACACCTAAATTGCCCACACACCTAAACACACTGGATTATATAGGTATGATTGAATTAGCCTATTATTTAAAATACCAAGATGACAGGGTGGACGAGCACACGACGGGGTGGACACATAAAGCAGAACACAAAAAGGATGACAAAATATGAAAATGAAACATTTATTCAACTTAAAAAAAAATTATAGTGTAATTACATTCTCAATCACATTGATATAACCAAGAATTTCAAACGGCCTCTGGTTGAGATCAAACAGGCAGAGAGTTCAAAAACTTGCCCGTCTTTTCAGCAAAATGTAAACATAAACATTTTTTAAATATAAGACAAAACATGAAAAAGAAAGTACATTAAAGGTAACAATTTGTTTTTTATTTGTGGCTGAGAAATATTGTAGTAAATAGATTCTGTCAATTTGAAACATTTACAACACGTGTTGTGTTGTAAATGTTTCAACAACTTGCCCCAAACTGACATTTAGAAGAAAAGAAAAATGCATTTGTTTTCAGAACACGATTGGATCCTTCTGTCGACCCTTGCCTGAATGTATTCCAGTGTGTTTCTATTGGGTTTTACATTAACTAAAAACCTCATGTAAACACCACATAACAGAGGAACACACTTCTGAAAAGAAATCTGGATATACATTCACAAACAATAACACAAGCAATAAATTGATCTAAACTGCTCATCTAAACTGCTCTTCGATACGCCTCATGAAGCCTTGTCTTTCTGTACAGAGCGTTTATTGAGAGCTTGTGTCTGTGATCAGCCAGAGAATCTGTTGTTCTGCACACCAGGTAATGTCTTCTCTGGGACTAGGCCAGAAGAACTTATTTATCCCATCCGGTGCATGTGCTTAACCATAACGCTGTGCTCCTCCACTTTAAAGGGCATATTGCAGGTTAGAGGACCCGATGAGTCAATGTATAGAAAAATAATGTAGCTAGATAACTAGATTTTCTTTCAAGTATACTTATAAATACTCTACATAGGCTTCTGAATTCGTTTTAGTGAGACAATGTTACTACCGCATCTGAAAATGGGCGTGACGTAATGGGAGGGAGAGTGGTCGATTCAAACAGGAAAACAATGGATCGCTATGACATTTCGGATGCTGAGGAAATTGTTCATATGAGAACAGGACAGGAGTCTTGGTGAGAGAAATTTTATAAGAAATTTTCTGGTTCTGGTTCCGCCAAAAGATTCCTGATTCCGGTTCCCATTCAATAAAAAATATTAAAACAACTTATAAAAAATTGTATTAACCTGTTAAAGGCACAATATGGAACTTTTCGGCTTTCAAAATAGCAAAAATAACTGTATCTATGTTATATATTTCTTTTAGTTGTGTACTAACATTATCCCAAAAGTTCCCACCAACTTTCAAATCCGGAGAAATTTATATTTTAATTTGAAGACACGGACCATGTCTTTATTTCCGTTTCGTCGCCCGTCTATGACGTCATATAACCTTTGACTCTAGTTTCTCTAACTTCGTGCGGATCCCGGCGAAAAACCGCCAAACGCAAATGTAAACACCAGACGCACGTCACTAAAATAAAAGAAGACGATAAAGAATCAATAGTTGGATATCAATAATGGACCATGATTATGCTTTGCCTGCACGTTCTGCTGCTGGAGGCAGATCCCTGAAGCGGAAGCGCACGGGTGACAGAAATGACTCGAGAAGGGTTTGGGACAGGAGAAGAGACATGACTCGCGTTAACATTGGAGTTGCATTTCCACAGCTTCGTGACAAACTGGAACTACAGAGAGATGCCGATCTCGCTTGCATTCTAATAAACAAGTAAGCACCCATTCAGCTAACTATATCTATCCGTAACTTATATGTTGTGAAACGATGATGGCATGTGCAAAACGCAGACGGACTAGCTCTCATGTACAGTATAATGTAAATTCACATTTGTTGTAGATATAGCGGCAGAAAGTAGCTTCATATGCAGTTCACCATCTTTTTCAATATCATAGTATAAACGTAATTATAATTATTAATGAAAGGTGACCGTGTTTTTTAACATCTATTAATACTAGCTAGATGGAATATTGATTCAATAGCCCTGATAATTCATATATCTCTCCGTTCGAAGAGACGTGATTTTAAAAACATTAAGTTAGAATGTCGAGTGAGGAATGTGGGGAGCGACAGAGCGCGCGTGTTCATTACATTGGCATTACATAAAGTTTTTTTTTTTTTATTTTTATTTTTTTTTATTTTTTATTTAACAGTCAGACATACATACAAACCAACATAGTGCATTAGTGAGCAATCTTGTAAATCCATAATTCCAGAAGTGACATAAAAGTGATTTAAGTGTTTGATCAAAGTGTGCATGTGAGCGGGTGTGAGTGTGGGTATGTGTATGTGTGTGTGTGCGTAAACAAAGTAACCATTTATTATTTATTACCATTGTCATTACCATCACCACCCCACTCCCCACTACCACCATATTGCCAATATTGTGTTGGTCGATTTTTATTTCCATCCTTCCTCCTATGTAACAATTGCCATTGTCAATGCTGTATAAAATAAAAGATGCTATAATAAGATGATAAGATAATATAAGATAACCTTCCCCCACATCTCATCGGTCCCTATCTTTTCCTAAATTTTTTTTTTTTTTTTTTTTTTTTTTTTTTTGTGTATGTGCAATGTCTAAGGTGCATTAAAGAGGGAGTACAGTGCGAGAGTGTCTCAAATTGGGACAGAGATGCTGTCCCGTTGAAACCACTTCTCGCCTGTCTTGCCTGCCCTGGTGTTTGTGAGGTTTTCCATATACATACTTTTTTTTTTTTTTTTTTTTTTTTTTCTATTCTATGTTGTGGTGCATTAAAAACCCATGAAGAGATAAGGGGGGGATTATTGCAGTAGTGATGAAAATGACACTTAATTCAAATACAGCATTGACAATGGCAATATTGATGATTATAATAATAATGATAATAATAATATTAATAATAAATGATAATGATGATGGCAGTGGTGACCGCAATGGTGAAAGCAAAAGACAGCAACAACAGCAATTACAACAATGAAAAAATAAAAGTGAAAATAGTAATCTTAACAATAACATTAAAGATAGTAACAACAATGATGACATAAACAAGTTCAAACAGCTAAAATGTATTAATATTCGTGGGTTGGTTAAGAAGGTGGGAGGAGTCGGAGTTGAAAAACAGAGAAAGGATTCATAGCTGTAAGAGGTCAGAAAGTGTTGGACGGCAGAGGTCAGTTTCAGATGCGTAATCATGAAGGGGAGATGCGTATTCCATTGCAATGAAGTCTGTAATAAGATTTTTCCAAATGTTAATGTGTAATTTATTTCTAGTTTTCCAGTTCATGAGGATAGTTTTCTTGGCGATGGCTAGAGCTATGAGGAGTATTTTAGAGTTTATAGTTTTATCAGTGATTATTGTCAGGTCCCCAGCAAGCAAAGAGAAGGCGACAGTGGGATGTGGCAGCCGACTATAGTGGATAGTGACTGTGTGACCTCTTCCCAAAAGTATTTGATTGGAGTGCAGTGCCAGGTTGCATGGATGTATGTATCTGTAGAATTTTGATTGCAGTGTGTGCAAACTTCTGATGTGAAACCCATTTTAGCTAATCTGCTGCCCGTGTAATGTGTTCTGTGAAGTATTTTGTATTGTATTAGCTGAAGATTCGCATTTTTGGACATGAGATAGATGTTTTTACAGATTTGGGTCCAGAAGTTGGCATCAGGAGCTATTGAAAGATCGTTTTCCCATTTTATTGTTGGTAAGTGTATGGTCTGAAGTTGGTTTGAAATGATTTTGTATATTTTAGAGAGAAGTTTCTTTGGGGAGGAAATGTTGACCAAGTCTGATATTGCCGGTGGAAGTTCTAAATTTGTGTCTCTGATGTTTATTTTTGTCAGAACAGAAGATTTGAGTTGTAGGTATTTTAAAAATTTGTTGCTCCCGATGCCATACTCCTGGGCCAGTTGCGGAAATGGTGTAAATGTGTTAGATTTGAGAATATGCTTAATGTGGGTGATACCCTTTTCCGCCCATGTGTGAAAATTCAATGTTTTTTTATTGCTTATAAAGTCACGGTTGTTCCACAGTGGGGTGAGGTTAGATGGAGCTAATGTAGAATTTGTGATTTGGTGAAATTTCCACCAGGCTGTCAGAGTGGCGGCTATAGTTACTGCATTAAAACATGTGTGTTGTTTAATTGATTTGGTGAGGAACGGTATGTCAGCTATATTTAATTCTTTGCATAGTGATTGTTCTATATCTAGCCATATAATATCAGATTGGGTGGGGTGAATCCATTTGTATATGTATTGCAGTTGGTTAGCCATTGAATAATATTGGAAATTTGGTGCTTCTAGTCCTCCTTGAACCTTACTTTTTTGTAGTGTAGTGAGTTTAATCCTTGGTGTTTTATTTTTCCAGTAGAAGCGAGTTATAATGGAGTCTAGTGATTTAAACCAGGTGAGTGTGGGGTGGGTTGGAATCATTGAAAATAGGTAATTAATTTTTGGTAAAATTGTCATTTTTATTGCTGCTATCCTGCCGATTATGGAGATTGGAAGGTTGAGCCACCTGAGCAAATCGTCTTCTATTTTTTTTAGCAGTGGTGTGAAGTTAAGTTAAGTTAAGTTACCAACTCTGACAGTCTGGAGGAAATTTTAATGCCTAAGTAAGTGATGTGATCATGACATATAGGTATCGGTGATTGATGGTGTGCCACATCCCATTTGGTTTTATGTAAAGGGAGGATGAAAGATTTATTCCAGTTTATTGCATAATCTGATATTTTTGAGAAGGATTGGATTGTTTTAATTATTTCTTGAGTAGATGCTAGGGGTTCTTGTATATATAGTAGGATATCATCTGCATAAAGTGAGATTTTATGTGTTTGTTGTGGTGTTTCAATACCTTTGATTGCTGGGTTTTGACGGATAGCTGCTGCTAAAGGTTCAATAAAAATCGTGAATAGGGATGGAGAGAGTGGACATCCCTGCCTCGTCCCCCTGTGCAGTGTGAAGCTTTGTGATGTTAGTCCATTGGTTGTGACCGTGGCCGATGGTGATGTGTATAAAATCTTGATCCAGTTAATAAATGACTCTCCAAAGCCGAATTTTTGTAACGTGGTGAATAAAAATTTCCAGTTGACCCTATCAAAAGCTTTTTCGGCGTCTAATGTGGCAATGAGAGTATCTTTCTGTTGTACTGATGAGTAGTGCATTAAATTGTATAATCTGCGGGTATTATTGGATGCGTGTCTACCCTTTATAAAGCCGGTCTGATCAGGGTGGATTATATATGGTATAATTTGTTCAATTCTATGGGCTAGTGCTTTGCTAATAATTTTTATGTCGACATTTATAAGTGAGATAGGACGATAGTTAGATGTGAAGGTGTGGTCTTTGTTAGGTTTAGGAATGAGTGATATAAGTGCTGTATTCATATGGGAAGGGAACTTCGCGTTATGTTTTATTTCTGTTATTTTTCTGCTAAATAGTGGGTATAAGGTTGACCAAAAATGTTGGTAGAACTCAGCAGGGAAGCCATCTGGACCTGGTGCTTTATTATTTTGCATGCTTTTCAATGCGGAGTGAAGTTCTTTTTCTGTGATTGGTAATTCTAATGTGTTTACTTGTTCCATGTTGAGTTTTGGTAGAATGGTGTTATCGAGGAATTGGGTTATGTTTTCTTGGTTTGGGTCCAGATCAGATGAGTATAATTTTGCATAATATTCTTGAAATATCTTGTTTATCTCAACTGGTGAATTGGTTAGCTTCCCTGACGAGTTTCGGATGGAGGTTATTGCTGTTTTTTCTTTATTTCTTTTAATTTGACTGGCTAAATATTTTCCGGATTTATTGCTATGGTGAAAAGTTTCTTGACGGAGCCTGTGAATCAGAAACTGGTTTCTTTTGTTTATTATTTCATTAAGCAAAAATGTTTTTTCTCTAATTTCTTTATAGGTGCTTTCTGATTGATTATTTGCGTGTAAAATCTCTAATTCTTTTATTCTTTCTTCCAGTTGGACTTCTTTTTCTCTGTCCTTTTTTTTTTTATGTACTGAATATGATATAATTTTTCCCCGTAAAACTACTTTCCATGTTTCCCAGAGCAGTGATGCGGACGACTTTGGAGAGTCATTTATTTCAAGGAAGGATGTCCACTCTCTCTTGAAGTAACTGTCAAATTCTGGATCTTTCAAGAGTGATGTATTAAAACGCCATCTGGTGCGGTGCTTTGGTACTGCCGATAGATTCCATGTAATAGTTACTGGAGAATGGTCACTACATTTGCATTATGCATTATGCATTACATAAAGTTAATAGCCGTAACTAAACGTAACAAGAATAGAGATATAATATAAATAGCAACACATTACCTCGTCAGTGAACATGTTATCTGCTGGAGATGCTATGGCTGGGGAATGACAGATCGCGCGTGTTCCAATGAACATCGTATAGCTGGTTCGCGCGCACTCCCTCTCTCTCTCTCTCGACAACGACAACAACTCCCATGAGCACGTGCTCTTTCACGACGTCATCAGAATACGTCTTTTGCTATTATTTTGATTGAGTGACCCCTGGTGGCCAAAAGTTACATACTGTACGTTTAAGCTTCACCCCCAATTTTGAAAAATCGCCAGAAATGGCATACCCAAACTGAAACAGATACAGTTCATGAACCATTTGTTCTAAAAGCACAAGTATGATCTAATTTGAAAGCTGACACCTGGCAGTTTATTGCAAATGTAGAATTAATTATTGTCATAATGAAAAATAAATGTTATAAATAGCTTCAAAGTTTTGTCAAGTTATTAGAAATTTATTTTTATGAAATATTTTCATGAAATAAAATTGAAGTTGGCCCTGTAGCAATCTAGAAATGCACTGCAGCTAAAGCCACATGTCTGACCATGTTATATTTAAAATCTGAAGATGATATGTCTAAAACTCTTTATTTAGTTAAATGTTTTTCAAGATCATGTCAAACAACTTTATTTTGATTAGACTCTAAAAAGCAAACTGATGTTTATTAGCATTTTCTAAGCATCTATTCAGTCTATTTTCTCTATTGTGTTGTGGTCTAAACGATCTCCATTCAGTGTCAGTCTCCCCTGCACACATTCACACCACTCCAGCCTAGTTATTGCTCTAAATATGCTTTCTTTTGTCTGCATTATAATTACTAACGACTGGCTATTCACACTGTTTCAACCCCTAATCTCTTTTAGGGAAAGTTCTCACCTTACATTTGAAACTATATAAAATGACCTTCTTGAAAAAAGAAACATTTCAGCAAGCAGTCCTATTTAGAAATATTCATAAATATAACAGCTAGGTAGCAGGTGCACCAAGGGCTAGCTAGCATGTTAGCTTAGCACACCATCAATACACGACAATTTATGAGATTAAAACCATGTTTGTGCTCTAAAACTTACTTTATAGCACAAGTCGAGTGTTTTAAATAACCTTCTGTGCTCTGATTTGGCTTCAGATAAAAAAAATCGGACAGAAAATATAGTATTTTATAGTATTCTTCACGATGATAAAGTCTATATCGATTAGCATTACATTATAAATATAATCTACTATTATGAAAATACCTGACATGGCTCGAAGAACACAGGTAAACCAAATATCATTGCAATCATGTTTATTGTCTTCAAAACATCTTTATCTGCATGTTACAGCGATCTCTGTTAGTGTTTACGTCGTGATGGACTTCCTGAAATGTCACATGATATGATTCTTCTTCGTGTTCCAAATTTGGACTGCATATGTGCACAGGGCGCCCTCAGGCTGCCTGTATGTATTGAAAACACAGTACATCAGAGTCTCCAGCGCTAATAATGATTAAATCGACGCATTTGGGTAGATATTCAATAAATATGATTCCTGTCTATATAAATCTGATGTAAACCTATGAGAATCTATCAATATTTCTCCAAATCTGTACACTTTTGAGCTAAAAGCCCTGATGGACGTTGTTTTGTCAAGCTCTGTCGTGACGATCTCACAGGAGTTTTTTTCTGAATGGAAGCGGCTGACGCTCATAATTCATATCAAAGGTATCGACTCATTTTTTGATTACATAACTCCAGACACAAATTAAGACATAACTGTCACTATAAGATTCTCAGAATACAATAGTGGTCAAATACTAAACCTTCAGTCTTATATCTTTTTAATGATGTATAGTTTGTCAAGGTATTAACATTGAATCTGATAGTAACTTTGAACGATTTAAAAAAAAAAACGCTCAGAGCGCCCTCGCTCTGGCGAAGGTTAAGAGGTTAAGGGGAAAATGCACAATCCTTTTTGTGTTTATTTTTATAATACTTGTAGCCTGACTTCGTCATACTCATATTCTGGTCAGAACATGAGTCTGAGACTGCTCCATAGGGCTTTGATTATGAGGCGTGTCTTAACCGAACCAGGAAAAACAAACAACTCTGCACTCAATTGGATAGACCGACAACCAATCAGAGGAACGCAGTAAGTGACGTATGTTGAGCAACGCATAGTTATCAAACAGAACTCTGGAAAAAGTATGAAAAAAATAAGGAGTGTTAACGATCTTTGCCGGTGTTGCAAAAAGAACTTAAGGATTCGCGGAGTAGGCCTACTTGCATGCAAACACGAAAAGCATTTTTGAAAGAAAAAATACGTTTGAGGACGTGATGATTACGTTATTGGATGGATTATCTGTCCATCATCGTATAAAGCCCGCCCTGGCAATTTGATTGGTCCGACCATTTTTTGGCTGATCATAATTACTCCTCAATGGATCGAGTCCAGACCGAACTTCCCGACCAAAAAATGTTGTGGGCGGGGTTCGGGCTGGCATCCAGGCTATAATACTTGTCAAATGAGGAGCTAACAATTAGACAAAGCACATGGCACAGGAATAATCAGGAGTCATGTGCTCACATGAAACTAGACTAAGATAAACACGAGACAGACAGGAAATTTCACCACACAGAACTAGTAACAAAAGCAGAACTGACAGAACCATGACAGGTTAGAATATGCTTGAACACATGTAAGATCCAGACAGGTGTAACAAAATATTTTAAAAATCGGTTTGAATGATTGATTCATAATGACTTCATTTGTTTCATTACTGGATGAATCAGCGCTCTAGATGTTAATAAACAGAATTGCATGCGTCTTGCAGAAGAACATTGTAGCCGGAGCTACTTCTCTCTGTTTATGTCTATGTCGGGTGAGTCACGCAGGCACTGGGCTCCTCCGCATCCGACCCGACCGGTGTAAAGTAGTCCGAGTCTAAACGCTTATTACTGGCTTACCGTAGTGATTCAGGATAAGACAAAAAAACGGTTTGAAAGAAAGGCATTCATGATGTAAACTCTCATTATATAAATTAACTAAATTCTGAACATAAAAAAGTTGAACATAAAGGCGGTGGTAGGAGACCAGTGTTTGCAATCCTTGTCAGAGCCGTATCTGGGGTAGAGGATGCTACTGTGGCAATCTGTGATGCTCGTGAATGTCTGATGTCACGAGTGCCTTTGGGTCTCGCTCCCTGTTTGTGCCATCGATTTGTAAGTCGATCGGCTTGTTTCTCTACACTCAGTATAACCTGTCGAGGAGCACTAGATTCGTGGGACTCACCGGCTGTATGCTGAGGGCATCCATGACAAAGCTCTGTCGTCTGGTTTGGTCCCGCAATTAACTGCAAGATATTAACTGCAATACTTTGTAAAAGTCTGTGGCAGTTAGAGCAGCAAGTAGATTCCAGAAGAGGCATTTTCTTATCCTTATGAATGTAGGCAGTTGTGTTTTCTCTTCCCCAGAATGTAAGCTTTCAGTGGGAGGCTGGTCGAATAAAATAATTCTGCTTTTTTGTAGTAATCCAAGCGTTTGAGCACTGCACTGATTTGCTGAAGTTAAAATTAGGTGATAAAAGGTGATAAATATAAAAATATAAAAGCTATAGAGCAAAGCGCGGAGCAGTAAGCAAGAGCATCCGTGCTGAGCAGGAAGTGAGTTTAGTCTAAACATGATTATATATGCAGGCCTGATAGTGAAGATTTCTGCTGACACTCATCTCAGCTTCTTCCTCTGTTCCACCTTTAATTACAACTAAACCATCATTCGACTGAATAATAAACCAACATTAATCATTTAATATCACATGTTCCTAATACACATACTAACTCACATGCTGCTTTATTTCATTGTGAAGTCTGAGTCTCTTCCACCTGTATGAAACATTTACATATTTATTTCTCCTCATAGACAGTAGTGAGACTCTTCTGTGGATCACCTGATGGTTTCTGCTCCTCATCTTCATCACACAGATTTAAACCTTGATAAATGAAAAATGTATCTTCATTTACTCTGTAAAGTGGAACTGTCAGGGATCACAGATGATTCAGACAAGATGGTAAGTTTTATTGCTTTTATTGTGCAGACGGATCGTAGTCGGAGATAACAGGTGAGAAACCAATGACATGGAAACATAAAGGAAGCTTAGCTGTGGATAATGTCTTTCTCTCTTGCAGGTGACTTGACGGTGATTGGTACAGATGGACAGGTCTTTGACAGATGGAATGCAGGTAAGTAGCAGGTAGGTGATGAGGAAGTCTGTGAGCCATGGAATGATGAGACCAGACAAGTGACTGCAGTGAAGGTGAGTGTTTTATAGTCCATGTGGGTAATGGGACACAGGTGACGGTGATCAGTACTCAGGGGATAATGAACAGGGAAATGTCTGGTTGGGTGAAAGGGAACGAGTGGGCGGAATTGATGACCTAGATGGTGATGTAATCCTGACAGTACCCCCCCCTCCCGAGGCGGCTCTTGACGCCTGAGAAGGGTGCTGCCGGCGGCGAGGTCGACCACGACCCCTGGAGGCAGGACGGTCCGGATGATCACTGTGGAACTGGGTGAGTAGGGTAGGATCCAAGATGTCATCCTGTCTCGCATCAAGATGTCTCGCAGGACCCAAGAACGTTCCTCCGGCCCGTAGTCCTCCCAGTCCACCAGGTACTCCAGCCGAGGACCTCGCCGCCGGGAATCCATAATAGAGCGGACTTGGTAAATGGGTTCCTCTTCAATGGGAACGGGAGGAGGTACGTCCGTGGAAGGGTTATCTGAGGGAACAGGAGTGACAGGGTCAGTGAAAGGTTTAAGCAAGGGAACATGAAATGAAGGAGAAATCCTGAAATGAGGGGGAAGGTTGAGCCTGTAGGTCACTTCGTTCAACTGCCTTTGGATGGTGAATAGTCCGATGAATCGAGGACTCAGCTTACGGCAAGGCAGACGAAACGGATGTGTTGAGTCGACAACCACACCTTTTGTCCTGATTGATACTGAGGGGTGTCGAGTCGGTGACGGTCCGCTTGTTGCTTGTGTCTCCGTACTGCCTGTTGTAGATGCACATGAGCTGAGTCCCATACCACTTCGCTCTGATGGAACCAGAAGTCGACAGCTGGAACCTCTGAGGGCTCACCCGACCAAGGAAAGAGTGGAGGCTGGTAACCAAGGATACACTGGAAGGGGGTGAGGAGGGTGTTCTGCCACAGGGAGTTTTGGGCATACTCTGCCCATGGGAGGTAAAAGCTCCAGCTGTCCTGGTACTGATGGCAGTACGTCCGCAGGTAACGTCCGATCTTCTGAATCTTCCGTTCAGTCTGGCCATTTGTCTGCGGGTGGTAACCTGAGGAGAGGCTGATGGTGACCCCAAGGAGTTTGAAGAAGGCTTGCCATACTCTTGAGATGAACTGGGGTCCCCGATCCGAGACGATATCCTCTGGGAGGCCGAAGTTCCTAAAGACGTTGTGGAATAGGGCTTCAGCTGCTTCTAAAGCTGTGGGAAGACCAGGTAAGGGAATCAGCTTGCAACCTTTAGAGAACCGGTCCACAACGACGAATACGCAGGTAAAGCCTTCTGAATTGGGTAGATCAGTCATGAAATCGACTCCGATGTGTGACCATGGTCTTCTGGGAAGAGGTAATGGCACGAGCTTGCCTTCTGGGAATCTCCTCAGGGTGTTGGTGATGGCACAGACTGAACACCCATGGATGAACCTGGAGACATCTCTGGAGATGGACGGCCACCAGTACCGTTGACTGAGGAGCGAGAGGGTACGCTTGCTACCCGGATGTCCAGAGCCCGGAACGGAGTGAGCTGAGTCCAGTCCAGAGTGACTCCTCCAAGGGGAGTACGTAGGTGTGGAGGTACAAAAATACGCCCTTCTGGACCACCCGGCGGAGCGGGTTGGCGTGCCAGTTCCTGGGCGATCTGTTGGTCAATTTCCCAGACGATGGGACTGAGGATTACGGCTGGAGGGAGGATAGGTTCAGGATGAAGATCTTCAACAGAGGTGAGATGGAGTTGTGAAAGTGCATCAGCCTTGCAATTCTTACTCCCGGGACGATATGATACCACGAAGTTGAAGCATGTGAAAAACAGAGCCCAGCGGGCTTGTCTAGGGTTCAGTCTTTTAGCCTCCCTTAAGTACTCCAAGTTACGATGATCTGTGATCACTGTGAATTGATGGTTAGCTCCCTCCAGCCAGTGCCTCCACTCCTCAAGAGCCAGTTTGATGGCCAGCAGCTCTCGGTTACCGACGTCATAGTTCCGCTCCGCCGGGGCTAACTTCTTGGAAAAGAAGGCGCATGGAAGGATTTTGGGTGGCTCACCCTGCCGCTAAGAGAGAACTGCTCCTACTCCAGTAGAAGGGGCTTCCACCTCTACCACAAACGGAAGGTGCGGGTTGGGATGGATGAGGATGGGGGCAGTGATGAATGTTTCCTTTAAGCGCTGGAAGGCTTGTACTGCGGTGGGAGACAGAGACTTGGGCCGCCCCTTGAGGGAAGAAGTGAGAGGGGCACTGATATGACTGTAGTTCCGGATGAATCGTCTATAGAAGTTTGCTAAACCAAGGAAACGTTGCAGTTCTTTGACAGAGGACGGTTGTGGCCAGTTCTGGATGGTTTCCACCTTCCTCTGGTCCATTTGGATGCCCTGTTGGTTGATTACACAACCCAGGAAGTGAACGGTAGAGGTGTGAAATTCGCACTTCTCCAGCTTCAGATATAATCTGTGTGCTCTCAACTTTTCGAGGACCTGGATGACATGTTGATGGTGTTCAGACATAGAAGATAAGTAGATGAGTATATCATCAATGTAGACGATTACAAAACGGTTGAGGAATTTTTGAAGGACTTCATTCATATGAACTTGAAAGACGGCAGGAGCGTTGGACAGTCCGAAAGGCATAACCTGATACTCGTAGTGGCCTGAGGGGGTCACAAAGGCAGTTTTCCACTCATCTCCATGCCGGATTCGGATCAGGTTATACGCACTTCTAAGGTCCAGTTTGGAGAAAATGCATGCTCCACGCAGCTGTTCCAGGGCGGCAGGGACCAGAGGAAGGGGATAGCTGAATTTGACAGTTTGTGAGTTAAGATGACGGTAGTCGATACAGGGCCGCAAGCCCCGGTCCTTTTTTGCCACAACGAAGAAGCTTAAAGCGGCAGGGGAGGTAGATGGTCGAATAAACTGCTGATGTAAAGCTTCTTCCAAATACTCCTCCATGGCCTTCTGTTCCGGGATGGACAGAGGGTATATACAACCTTTACGAATGGTGGCTCCGGGTAGCAAGTCGATTGCGCAGTCCCATGGCCGGTGTGGAGGTAACGCCTGGTACTCCACTGGAATTTCGACTTGAACTTGGACTTCAGGGCTTTCCACCGAAGTTGAACAGACAGGAACTCTAGATTCACCCGTAGATGACTTGGAGCGAGACGAAGAAAGGCCCTTCTGGATGGAACTGAGGCAGGATACATGGCAATCTTCACCCCAACGGAGTACTTCCCCAGTTCCCCAGTACCGGCTGATGTTGTACTAGCCAGGGGCGTCCTAGGATGATGTCCACGGTGGACTCCTCCAGCACCATAAGAGAGATTTCCTCAGAGTGTAAACAGCCGATGCGAAGGGTTAGAGTGGGTGTATAAGGGTTAGAGTGGGTGTATAATGGCGTATTCGACCTCGACCTAATGACTTGCCTTGTATGGTTTGGACGGGAAGATCTCGGAACAGACGGCGTCGCCGAATATAAAATTTTTGGAGAAACTGGGTGGATATGAAGTTCCCCGCAGACCCGGAGTCGACGAGGGCTTGCGCTGGGAGACAAACACAGGAGGTTAACCCTCTGGGGTCTGAGGTGTTTTATGGGTCATGGAGGTGTTCTGACATGCTCTGACATTTGTGCTTATTTCTGTTACTTGTGACATTTTCATGGCTAAATTCTTATTACACTGTATTCAGCACAAACTCTGCTACAGTAATATGTCAGCAGCATGTAGGTAAAAGCTTGTAGTTTTGAGATAATGACGTTTATTCATGGCTTGTGAAAAAACTAAAAAGAATTGTCACTGAAATAAGATCATAAAACCAATACTAATTATTTCTTCACAAGAATTTTGATAATTGTATCACGTAGCCTAGAATATTTGCTCCAAAACTATGTGAAAATCATCCTGACTACTCATTCAGATAAGACAATAAAGTAATTTTAAAATTTGCATGACGTCTTTTGTGTAAGAAAGCTGTATGCGAGAAGGCGTAAACCACTGTGAATCTCTCATTAGTATGTATGCTTTTCACACCTGAGGAAGACAAAGACCCCTCCCATAATGGCCCTATTAGGTGCTATCAGGCCCTATCATTAGGAGCCTTGCACAAAGAATGAGGAGAGCCATAAAAAAGAATGGCTTTTTGATTGTTTGGATTTATTTACAACACAACATAATCCAAAGATACACAACAAATGACAAAAAAAGCACATTATTGAACACACTGATCTTTAGATCACACACACTCTGTTCAATAGAGACCTTTGTGCCATTCCTGAAACATAGTACATAGCCTACCAAGCCATAAATGTTTGCCTGTTTATAAAAGCAACTAAGAAAAAGACTGAGAAATAAAAAGACAAGAAAAACAAACAGGTGGTGGTCCTGCACCCCCACATTATACCCAGGCAGAAGAGCTGGCCCTTGGGTTAAATGTGAACCTTGTAGAGGGCATCCCTGGGTTCAGCTCTTCCTCAGACCCACAGCCAGGAGCAGCAACACCTTCACTGCTGGTAAATTAACTTTAAATGATCCTAGTACACTGTAAAATAATTTGTTGCTGCATTAAATTAAGTAAGCCTATAATCCAAATGTCTGTCCAGTCATATCAGCTGTTAAACCTAGTAATACATTGCTTTGACTTGTGAAAGTCTACATGTGTGACTGTGAAACTACATAGTTAATGTAAAAAAATATATGTAGCCATAAGTCATTGATCACATTTCCCCCAGTGTACTTCATTGTAATGAAATTGTGTTTTCCTCTTTTGTGCAGTTTTAAACAATACACCAACACTTTTACCTGTTCCCAAGCAAGTGGCTGAAGCATGTGCAGTAAGAATTTTTCTAATGTTACATCAAAAGGGAAGAAAGTGCAACACTTTGTAATGCCCATTTTCCCCCCAATGCACAGGACAGTGATGAAACCCTCTCAGGTATCTTTAAGTGCATAAATACCTTTACTTAATTTAGACTTGAGTAGGCCCTACCTATTATTTCTGAAGGCAATATGAGTTGCAGGAGTCCACATCTACATAAGATTCTGCACAAAGCAGTGATGCAGAGGTGGGCAGTGTTGTACTTTTTCTTTTAATTTTTGATGCATAAGCCATGTGTTTGACAGGTTTACCCCTACCCCTAGAAAACAGAGTATTTTGAAAATACTTGACAACTTAAAGAAAAAAAAAACTGGCACTAGAGATAGAGTTGCTTCATAGGAACTTCAGAGTAAGTGCTAATATATTATTTCACACAGAGTACAATATATATTTTGTTGCAGGCAAAAGATGACTTGATCTCTGGCTTTTCTTTACAAAGAACAATTAAAATAAAACTCAAAGAACTAAGCATATTTGTCTTGTCTTTTAAACATTAATGAAATGTTTTATATTTTTTCTGATGGTGCAATGTTGTATAAAATGGCCCATGCCATGTCACAGGCCCCTGTCAGGTGCAGCCCTCAGACTTTTCAGATACTTTAGTTGGCTGAAGTTCACTTCATTGTGTGCCCTTGTCCTGGCTAGAACTGCATTAGCCGCGTTTCCACTGCCGGGCCAGGGCCGAGCCGTGCTGGTGCGTGCCAGGGCCAGTCGCGTTTCCACTGTCACTTCCCGGGCTTGAGCGGGGCTTCCTCGGGGCCAACGACCAGGATTTCTGGCCCGTCGAATACCTTGGGCCAAAGCGGGCCAGCTCGGGCTAGAGGCGTGCTCGAGGTAAAAGGCGGAGTTTATCGGTGTTATGGAACGTTATGATCTGAAGCAAGATGCACATTTCACTGTTTTATATCGCGAAAAATAATCGCTGCTCGAAATGGAGAATCGCCTGTACTGGTCTGTCGAAGATACCAAAGCTCTTCTGAGCATTTGGGCAGAAGAATGACGGCGTATGAAGAAACGAGGATGTTATAAAATACATATATGCTGAACTTTCTAAGCTAAGCATTCAGCGAGCAACGCTTCAAGTTCAGGAAAAATAAACAAGTCGCGGGCGCAGTAGCTGCTATATTGTACAAGGCGATTAAAACGCACAATGGACAAAGCGAAGCTCAGAGAAGGGACTTTCCATGGTTCGACTTGATGTACGGTGACCCAGCACCGTCCACTCGCGAGACAATCGGGACACTATTGCAGCCACGGCCGGTGAGTTAATATACACGCTATCTTCCTATTATAAATACATTCATAATACCCGCTGAAATGGGTTGGGTTGTATTGTATTGTATGACGTTTGATCCAGAAAGGCGTGTTGGGGCGGGGTTTAGGGCAGCGCTGCAGGGCTACTGGCCCGGCAGTGGAAACGCGAGCACGGTGCTTGAGGCCCGAGGCCACGGGCTCGGCTCGGCACGCTGTTAGCTCTGGCCCGGCCCTGGCCCGGCAGTGGAAAACGCGGCTATTGTAACTGGTCTGGGGTTTGGGTCAGGGAAAGGGGTCATAAAACACCTGTTTAATGGAAAATTCAGTGCTGTTAGGATAAGCATAAGTGTATGTAATACAGTGAGCTTGATATTTATATTTTTCCTTACCACGTTCAAATAATGTGCATAAATCTCTGAGTCATGCACAGATCCTGGCAATATTTGTTATATGGAACATAGTCACACACCATCTAAGAGATTTTAGTCAGTCAACTGCCTTTTTAAAATTTGATATAATATTACTAATCTGGATAAGAATCGCAATAGTAACTTGCCTTGCCTGCACTGTTAATAAAGCCCGACTCTGACGAGTCGAACACTTATGCGTTTCCAACAAATTAATAATGTAAACGACATCCTCACGAGTCATGAGAAAAACGATATCTCTCAAAAAGTACACGATCGCGCTGCGCTAAAAGACTTCCCGTATCAGCTCCGCTTATGAAGCCGCGATCTAATCCTGTTAACATGAAATAAGCCTGCTCGCGAGCAGGTTCAAGCTAGCGCACCTGTTGCTCCAGGATGAGCGTCGAAGAACCAAACAATCCAAGATCATGCCAAATCACCAACAATCAAATCCAGCTAAGTGAGTTAGCGACGTACGAAGAACGGGCCCCAGGTCTGAAGAACATTGAAGTCGCTGATGCTTTGTTTAGAGGGTGAGGAGGGCGTTGCGTTCCTCCGCGTGGCTCATTTGCATGTGAACAGCTCTCACGAGCGTGGGTGTGGTCAAATTAGCGCTAATGAGCTGGGCCTGCAGAAACTGTGAATGTTGTTGCTTTCATACAAATGACTTAAACAGAGAATATTTGTTTTTGATATGATTTACATTATTTAAAGCTGCCTTCGGCAACATTTGTTTGATCATATTCAGTGAATTCGACACTATAATCCGACAGAACAACATAAAGTGGATTTAGAAAAAAACCAGAGTTTCTAACTCCACCTGAATCGTGTTATTTGTTTTGCGATCTGACAGCGATCTGACTGTCAATCACAGATCGGGCACACGCCACCCCTCGCGCACGTTACAATCACATGCACACGCCTGAAGTTCGCGCAGTAACGAAGAGTGATGGCGGATGTATCTCACTTTCAAAACACTAACAGATCAAGTAAGCTCATTTAGAGTATAAATAACGTTAGCAATTGCAATCTTTCGGTAGATTAGCCAAGGCAGCATACCTCCAAATACTCCATGGTGTTGTTGATGGATGCTGATGAGACGGGCACGTTCACAGAAAACCTGCACACGCACTGAACTCGGTGAATCGGTGGGAGGGTATCCGTTGATAGTGGGGGAGGGGCATGAGAGTTGTAAACATTCAAAATTTTGCCTAAGTCCACTCAATCTGCCAGACTTGCCGACTGGAGCTTTAATAATGGAGACTTCAAGCTTCGTAAAGACATATGTTTCATGTCACAGTGACAAGTATTAGCTGAGTTACAGGTCATGTTCTGTCGCGTTTAAGAATGAACTTCACATTGAGAGAGACGGGAGAACGCACATCATGTTTATTTTTTTTTATTTTACTAAAAACACAACATTTTGTTTTTATTATGAGTATACACAAATAAAAGACATTTAACAGTTTTAAATGATGTATAACACTTATATGTAAATCAAAATCAACAGAGTATTTTGAGTCTCTTTTGCACTGATAAGAAAAAAAAGCGAGCAGGGCGGTTTCATTCCAGCCGCGGCTAGAGTGCGGAATCGAAGAGCATACAAACTCACTGAGGAATTTCCTTGACGGAGGTTATATAGTTGGTCGTAAATGGACAGTTCTGATATAGTTTGCCCAAAAACCTCTTTGAAGTGCTGTTTGAAACCTGAGAAGGATTTGACCACCGGAGAATCTGAATCCCACAATGACTGTGCCCACCGAAGCGCTTGACCAGATAACAGTGATATAATGAAAGCCACCTGGGCGGTGTCACTACGGAATTGATGCTCATTCATGGAGATATACAAGGATACTTGAAGAAGAAACCCACTGCAGTTCTACGCCTCACCAGAGTAGGGCACTGGCCGGGCCATGGGACTCGCAGAGGCAGTGAACGAAGCAGCGGGAGGTTGCGGAAGTAGAGGTGGTGAAATGAATGCCGCGGCGACCGGAGGATTAGCCGATGAGGAATCCTCTTCAGACTCCGACTGATTCTGCATTCTTCTTTTATTGGTCTAGTCTTCTGTCAGGGATCACAGATGATTCAAACAAGATGGTAAGTTTTACTGCTTTTATTGTGCAGAAGGATCGTAGTCGGAGATAACAGGTGAGAAACCAATGACATAGAAACATAAAGGAAGCTTAGCTGTGGATAATGTCTTTCTCTCTTGCAGGTGACTTGACGGTGGTTGGTACAGATGGACAGGTCTTTGACAGATGGAATGCAGGTAAGTAGCAGGTAGGTGATGAGGAAGTCTGTGAGCCATGGAATGACGAGACCAGACAAGTGACTGCAGTGAAGGTGAGTGTTTTATAGTCCATGTGGGTGATGGGACACAGGTGACGGTGATCAGTACTCAGGGGATAATGAACGGGGAAATGTCTGGTTGGGTGAAAGGGAACGAGTGGGCGGAGATGATGACCTAGATGGTGAAGTAATCCTGACAGGAACAGAAGAGAAAACAATCAGTCTTCAGTGGAATAAAGTGCAAATTATTATAGTTCAATTTATGTTTTATTTAGTAAAAATAAGTTACACTGAATTCCTGTAATCAGATTAATAACTGACTTAACAAAATCTTGCATAGATATGTGTTTTTAAGTATAATAGATTTAAACATGATTCATGTTCATATTTTGTGTGTGTGTGTGTGTGTGTGTGTGTGTGTGTGTGTGTCGGTGCGACTGCTATTTAGTCTCTGTAAATTAGAAACTAATGAGTGTACGGCGTATGGAATAAACCACAGGGAGCAAATAGTAATGTTATTTTGAGTTCAAACACAAACCTTTAGTTAAAGCCGTTTGTCCTCTAGTTTAAACATGTTTGTAGGCTTTTAGTAAATAACAGAGTAAAGTAAGTGTAGAGTAGTGTGACGTGTTGCTTGTCACAGTAAAAACACACTAGAGACAGAGACATTTCTCATGTGAGCTGGACGATGTGAGCTGAAGCTGGAACTGCACTGATTTTGTTGCAATAAATCTTAATGATCATTTCCTTTAATGAATGTTTGAAAGGTTTGTTCACATATCAGAGGTAAATGAAGATCTCTTTAATATCTCAAAGTGATGTTTCCTCACCTCAGGACACAATTTGAGTCTCGTAGCTCATCTCTGAGCCGCTGCTGTGAGTCTCCTATCTTATTGAGACTCAGATCAAGCTCTTTTAAAAACTGCAGTGCTTTTGAGTTAGTCAAAGACTGAGTTAAAGAAGAAACATCTGTAATGCCACAGCGAAATAGTCTAGAAAGACACAAACAGAGGAAGAGAGATTATCTTACAAATAAATCATGAATGTGAAGAAGTGTTTTTAAAGTGTTTTAGTTTAAAAAACCTAGGAAGTGCACTGCTATAAACAATGAAACAAGCCCTACTGTCTTCAAAGAAATAAACTTCAGTCACACTGTAATTGCTGTACAGTATAATGATACTAACTGTAGTTTCTCCAGCTTGAATTGTGGGTTCATCAGTAGATCACTGAGGTTTTTCACTCCTGAGTCTCCTAGTTTATTCCCGCTCAGGTTAAGCTCTCTCAGGTGTGTGGGGTTTGATTTCAGAGCTGAAGTCAGGATGAGACTCTGTTTCTCTGTAATACTGCATCTATAAAGACTGAAGACAGAGAAATAACAATAGTTCACATCTATGATGATTATCTTATTGAAGAGCTACAGCAGCATTTAGTTTCCAATAGTCTGTTTTAAAACCCAGTCACACTAGTTCTGTGTGCTGGAAGATACTGTTTCTTCTCTTTCATTTTCAGCTATTTATTAGACATCTCTATTCTTTATTCTCTGTTGAAAAGGCAGATTTCTGCATTACACAATCAGTATAGTGTATCAAATGCTGGAAATAAAAAATTACTAACTAGATAAAAAAACACATAAAATGTGACCAATAGGGAAAACCTAGAAAGTGCACTGCTATGAACAATAAAATAAACTTCAGTCACACTGTAATTGCTGTACAGTATAATGATACTAACTGTAGTTCCTCCAGCTTGAATTGTGGGTTCATCAGTAGATCACTGAGGTTTTTCACTCCAGAGTCTCCTAGTTTATTCCCGGTCAGGTCCAGCTCTCTCATGTGTGACGGGTTTGATTTCAGAGCTGAAGTCACATCAGAACAACCTTCATCTGTCATATCACAGCAGCTAAACCTACATTAGCAGAGAGAGAGCAGAAAATAAGAAAAGAAAACTCTTTATTCTGTAAAGTCACATTATCTTCATCAGCAAATAAAACAGACAGAGGAAGACTCGTACTCATAAAAATGCTCTGATACCAGCAACCAATAGCAGGCAGCATTTGTACAGTGTGTGTGTCCAGACAAAGAAATACTGACAACTGAGAGTATAATGGCATAAAAAAAAGGCTGTTTATAAAGTAAATTTATCTAATTGGTGGAATATTAAAGGAAATATAATAAGGCCTATATAGCTGTGGTGCGCAAGCTTGTCGAGCACATCCCTTTTCGTTGTAGTTCATTCGTATGTCAATGGCAAAGAAAGTAAAACGAGGCATGTAGCTTATTATTAACGTTAACTGACGAGAGAGATAGAGAGAGAGAGAGAGACACTAAATCGTATATGTAAGTAAAACATGAACTGTTACCTGGTTGATGTATAACGTGTGATTCCCTACATTATTACAGGATGCTTGCGGGTCAAGAAGTTTAATGAATGCAAACATCCAAAGCACGCGCCCCCGAAAACCAGCGTCTCAGACAGTGCGCGGATAATGAATTGAATTCTCCTTCACGTCTTGTGCTTGTACGGACAAATTCACAAAAAATTATGTAAAAACGCCCATCTTGGCGAGCATCCTCTAGTAAACAAAGTCGGTTATATCTCAAGTGAACGTAGACAGTATATGCAAATTGGGTATGTGCTTTCCGTCTTAAAGGGACAGCAGTCTAATAAACCTGCTGCTGTGTTTTAATGATAATCAAACAAAGCACAAATAAATTACTGCTCTTGACTAAATAGGCTACCTTTTGTAACTTTACAAAAAGTCTGTATTTAATTTATACAGTAATTAATATGCAGTGTTATTTCACATTTGATTACTTTATTCAAATTTCTGTACCTGAAAACTACTGTTAGATCTACCCGAAAAACTCTAAAAACAATGTTTATTTAATTTGTAGCCTTTTTGTTATATTGTATTTATTTGTGCTATTTGTAATTTGATTATTTGTTCTTATTTTATTAGTGACTGCTTGTTTTTAATAATGTTTTAAATTCACATTAATTAGGCTGATAGTGTCACACTACTAGGATGAGGACACAAGGAATACGGTAAACAAACTTTATTTATACACCTGTTGCAATATCCGATCTCATAGATGGCTTTGAGATCCACACAGAACTGAAAACAGGAAACAGGGAATAACTGGAACATAAACAGTCTCTTGAATACTTTGAACTAAGAGGTAGACTTGGTGATAAATCAGGGCTTGAAGGCAGAACATAAAAGCACTTTGAACTTGAATGCAGATACGTAGACACTTGAACTGGAATACCGATCCGAAGACACATGAACTGAGAGCGGACTTGAATAAACTTCCAACTTGAATGCAGAGAAGAGATACGAGGTCTGTAGATGCACAGAAGAACTCTGAGAATCAGACTGAAGAATCCTGAAGCACCGCCGCACACAATGGCTGCTCGGA
This sequence comes from Chrosomus eos, assembly GCA_036326025.1. NCBI lineage: Eukaryota > Metazoa > Chordata > Actinopteri > Cypriniformes > Leuciscidae > Chrosomus > Chrosomus eos. The sequence continues at coordinate 127,737 of JAZAVI010000039.1, forward strand.
AATACACACAGGAGAGTGGTTAGTGATAAACTTGAGAATACTTCTTGTGAGTACCCGGGAATCCTGGAACCAGAGAAACATGAGGAACCAGGTGAGTCACACGCGTCGATAGATGAGACGGACAGAGAACAATGGAGAGACTGAAGCTTAAATCCTGTGTGCAGCGTGGTGAGTAATCAGTATTCAGGGGATGATGAGTGTGACCAGGTGTGCTGAGTTGATGCTGGTTGGGGTGTTTCGCTAGGTGTATCCGTGACAGTACCACCCCCACCCCCACCCTCCATGGCCAACTCCCGGGGGCCGTAAACCCCGACGACGAGGGCGACCCCATGGACGAGGGGCAGGACGATCTGGATGGTCACGATGGAAGTCCTGGAGAAGCGTGGGGTCTAAGATATCATCCCGGTGGACCCAGCAGCGCTCCTCCGGTCCAAACCCCTCTCAGTCAACACGATATTGGAGCTGACCCCTCGTCGACGGGAGTCCAGGATAGCGTGGACCTGGGGACATGGCGTCATCAGCGGGATCCACAGGAGGGGGCACCTCGCCAGCATCCGTGTCTGTGGACACAGGAGCGAGACAAGCAGTGTATGGCTTTAACAGAAATACATGAAAAGTAGGTGCAATCCGGTAGTGCGAGGCGATAAGTGACCTCATTGATCTCCCTCAGTACAGCAAAAGGACCTATGTATCTGGGACTCAGCTTGTGGGAGGGCAGCCGGAGGCGGATGTCTCTGGTGGACAGCCACACTAGTTGGCCCGGAGCCTATTGTGGCGTGGGTCGTCTTCGTGCGTCCGCTTGCTGCTGGTGCCTCCGGACTGCCCCCTGCAGGTGGACATATGCCGAGTCCTAGACCCTCTCACTCTCAGAGAACCATTGCTAGACCGCTGGAACATCACATGGCTCTCCAGACCATGGGAACAGAGGGGGTTGATATCCCAGAACGCACTGGAAGGGAGTTAGACCAGTAGAAGTTTGTCGGAGAGAGTTCTGGGCATACTCTGCCCATGGAAGGTATTGGTTCCAGTGGTCCTGCGCTCCATGACAGTAGGTTCTCAGATACCTCCCGATCTCTTGGATCTTCCTCTCCGCCTGGCAGTTTGATTGCGGATGGTACCCCGACGTCAGGCTCAATGAGACTCCCAGTAGCTTGAAGAATGATCTCCAGACTCTCGATATGAACTGTGGTCCTCGGTCCGATATGATGTCTTTTGGAATTCCGAAGTGGCAAAAAATCTTAGTAAACAGCATTTCAGCGGTCTTGAGGCTGTGGGAAGCCAGAGAGAGAGATCAGCTTGGAAAATCTATCGACTATTACCAGGATGTAGGTCTTGGAATCAGAGGATGGTAGATCGGTCACAAAGTCCACAGTTTACCTTCAGGCAGACGTCGGGGTACTTTGGCCATGAGCAGGCTGCACATCCTTGCACGAACCGGGAGGTATCTTGAGCCATCCCTGGCCACCAGTAGCACTGTTGGAGAAGTGAGAGGGTATGTTGGCTGCCTGGGTGTCCCGAGCCCGGAGAGGTGTGTACTGAATCCAAGAGGGGAAGGCGGAGAGTAGATGGTACGAATAACTTTACCTCTGGACCTCCCGGCGGAGTAGGTTCGTTCAAAGTGGGGTCGGCTGAGGTGGGTGAGTTCTTTGATGTTCCACTGGTTGGGGCTGACAATCATTGCTGGAGGGAGTATGGGAGTATGGGAGTATTTGCGGCAGAGGTTTCAATCTGGTGAAGGCGAGATAGAGCATCAGCCTTGAGATTCTTTGAACCAGGTCGATGAGTGACTGTGAAGTCAAAGCCTGTGAAGAAGAGTGCCCAACGAGCATGGCGTGGATTGAGTCTTTTGGCTTCACGGAGATACTCAAGGTTGCGATGGTCAGTAAGCACCTGGAAATGATGATGGTCAGAAGTTCTCGACTACCGACATCATAATTCTGCTCCACCGGGGACATCTCACGAGAAAAGAAGGCACATGGATAGAGTCGTGAAGGGGTCCCCTGCAGCTGAGAAAAAACAGCTCTTACTCCGTTGGTGGATGCGTGCACTTCCACAATGAAGGCCAGATTAGGATCAGGATGTTTTAGCATAGGGGCTGAACAGAAGGCTTTCTTCAAACACTCAAATGCTTTGGAGGCTTCATCAGACCATGTTAACTGCTTGGTACCCTTTTTCACCATAGAAGTCAATGGAGCACAGATCTTACTGTAGTTGTGGATGAATCAGCGATAAAAAGTTGGCAAAGCCCAGGAAGCATTGCAGCTCTTTCAGGGTTTGAGGCTTGGAACAGTTGAGTACAGCTTCCACTTTGTTTCGATCCATTAAGATGCCATCTGGACAAATTACGTACCCCAGGAAGTGCATGGCCTCCTGGTGGAATTCACACTTCTCTAACTTCAAGTACAGTTGGTACTCGCGGAGACGTTTCAAGACCTTCTTCACTTGCTGGACATGTTCTTAGAAATTGGTAGAAAAGATCAGGATATCGTCGATGTAGATGATGACAAACTTGTGGAGCATATCTCGGAATATCTCATTCATAAAGCCTTGGAAGACAGCTGTACTGTTCGAAAGGCCAAAAGGCATGACCCGATATTCGTACTGTCCGGCAGGGGTGATAAAGTCAGTCTTCCACTCATCTCCCTCACGGATACGAACCAGATTATAAGCACTTCTCAGGTCGAGTTTGGTGAAGATACAAGCTGAATGCAACTGTTCCAGAGCTGAGGGCACCAGAGGCAGTGGGTATCTGTACTTAACTGTAGAGGCATTCAGAATATGATAATCTATAAATGGGCGGAGTCCTCCATCCTTTTTCCCAACGAAGAAAAAGCTTGAAGCGGCAGGGGACGTAGATGGTCAAATATATCATTAACGTAAAGCCTCCTCCACGTACTCTTCCGTGACCTTCTGCTCCGGGATGGACAATGGATACATCTTTCCATATGGTAGAATGGCCCCAGGCAGCAGGTCAATTGCACAGTCCCATGGCCGATAAGATGGAAGAGTGGTGGCGAAATGTTTGCTAAATACGTCCTGGAATGCCCGATATTCAGGTGGGATTTCGTGAGAGGATTCTGTGGCTGGACTTTCTACTGAAGTTGAACCCAGGATAACAGGAACAGCAGGCATGGAAGGCACCGAAAGACTTTGTCTTCGCCCTGTCAAGAAATGTTCCTTGCAGTAATCACTCCAGTGATGTACTTCCCCATTAGTCCAGCAGATGTCAGGCGAGTGTTGATTGAGCCACGGGCGTCCCAAGATGATGTCTGCAGTGGAGCCCTCCAGTACCAGTAGCAAACATTTCTCCAGATGAAGACAGCCGATGGAAAGTTGGAGTTCTGGACTGCAATAATGAATACTACTTCTTCTGAGAGGTGGGACATTCCATCCAATGTCCCGAAGCTCCGCATTACATTTTTTTAAAATTTTATTTATTTATTTAGAGAAACAGGGACAGCGTACAATAAACATTAACCTCAAGGGGAGAGATGCATAGTACCAGGTTTTAGCTCAAGAGCTAACTTCCACCCATAGTCCCTGGTATATACATGCAGAGGTTATTGGTGCGACGACTATTACGTTCATATGCGGTAAGACGTCCAGCATCCATTTCCAAGGGTTAAGGTACTGGAGGGCTTACAGGCGAGGAGTGGCGAGAGGAGTTTGAAGGGAAGTTGTTTAAGCAAGCTGTGCGATGTTGTGCAATGAGTATAGAGCGCTGGATGAGTTTCTCAATTATAATAGAATCCTCGTAGATGGCTAGTTGTAAGCAGATTTCGGAGTTGAGCCCTCGACGATATGCAGTCATCAACACAATCTCATTCCATCCGCTGTTCGCGGCGATCGTCCGAAACTTCAGAGCATAATCTGCAACAGAGGATTTGCTTTGTCGAAGACGAAACAGCTGATTATTAACAGACATGGCATTCGGAGTTTGAGAGAATACAGTGCGAAAATGTTCAATGAAACCGTTGAACGACAGTAAAGCAGGAACATTGGAATCCCACAGGGCTTGAGCCCAATTCAACGCACGGCCTGTATATACTGTAGGAATTATTCTCCCTGGGTTTAATTTAAAAATTCACTAATGCATTTTTAAAATCAAAAGTTTTATCTGTTAACATTATTTAATGCACAATTAATGAAGTGAACAAACATGAACAATCAAGTGTTTTTTATAAAATAACATTCTCAAACATTAATTCATGTTGTAAAAATATCTTGTTCACTCAATGTGTAAACAAAAATTTGTTTACATGGTACAATTACTAGTAGGCTACTGTTTTTATTATTGCTTGATCTTGTGATTTGATTCTGATCTTGATTCAATATCGATTCATTTGGATAAATATTAAGTACAGTAGATACATGTTAATTGTTCTTAAGAAAAAATAAATATCTCACTTAATGCTGTAAACATACAGAGAGCCCTGTCATCTGGTATTTATAGTAAAGGTTAAAAATAACAACTCAAACTAAATATAATTTGGTTTTTACTAGGCTATAATAACAATGTTACAATATTTTAATGATTTAAGTAAAATATAATACATATTTAATATAGTGCACATATTTAGCAAAATACTCTCTCTCTCTCTCTCTCTCTCTCTCTCTCTCTCTCTCTCTCTCTCTCTCTCTCTCTCTATATATATATATATATATATATATATATATATATATATATAATTTGTCTAGCCAAATAATGTGCAATCAAATGCCTTTCCTGAAGTAAATGTAACGTTATGTGACATATTATTCTCCAGCTGTTTTATTGACCTCTTTCCGCTCTCAAAAACCACCAACTGATTGATTGATATTATGTATGAGGGATAAACATTTAGGTAAGTTGTAATGTATCTTTCAACACACCTATTGTTCATTCGTGTTTATTAACTATTAACTAAAGAGTAGGCTAAGAGATGTTTGGTTCACGATAGAGATGCGTGGTTGGCGGTTACAGCCGGAGATTGGGCGGATGACTTGAGGAAAAATAATATTTTGATTAAATTTGGGTGGATGGCGATTGAACCAATCAAACGAAAAAAATATATACATTGTTAAAAATTCATACCTACATCCAAAAAAACCAGCACACTTTGAAATTTTCATCAGCCAGTAATTTGATGATTCATCTCCCATGTCGCGTCTCGTTGTAGCGCCTGGTAGTTCACTAAGCAAACCTGCAAGCTATGAGCCCAGCTGTCAGTATTTGAGGAGGCCTAAATGTCTTGTAGATGAGACGGCCTTGGTTATTTTGTTTCGATATTAGTTATATTTTAAAACAGCCAGTCAGTGTAGCCTACCACTCGGGGAATAGGCATTTACAAGAGAGACAAATTATGGAGTGATATGACTCAGAAATGACATCGGGTAATGGCAACGCAAAATATGTTCAGAAGAATGCAAGAGCTAAACTTCTACGAGCTTAACAACATCCACAGCAAAAAAAGAAGGCAAGAAAAATAGTCGTAAAACTAGTGCAAGATGTGCAAGGCAAGCAGGCAAGTTTTGGGTTGTTATGGACAATTAAAAATGTGTATATGCATGTTGCACTGTTGTGCAGTGGACTTCTAGCGAATTTCGGAATGAATAGAGTCTGCGTTTCTTTAATATCGAGGCTCCATAGTTTGTTTTTGTATGATTGTTAGGCCTGCTGATATAAAATTAATTGCACTGTCTGCCTGAAAAAGACGCGTTCTCTTCACATGTCATAATTAACATGAGTCTTCAGAACAGGCTCGTCCTAGTCGTCACCCTGACATGACAGTGTGTAGAGTTAATTAGCCTATAATGTGAATGACTTATTATTTTATTCAAGCTTTCTTTCTTTTTGCAAAACAATAAAGTGCAATAGCCATTAATTAGTAGTAGGCTAAATAGCAACATGTTGAAATTGTGCCAAATTAATTTTATTACAATGAAAAAATTGTACAGTAGCCCAGTGGTTCCCAACCCTGTCCTTGCGCCCCCCCAACACTGCGCGTTTTCTTTGTCTCCCCAATGAAACACACCTGATTCAACTCATCAGCTCATTAACCCATGTGATTATGAGCTAATGAGTTGAATCAGGTGTGTTTGATTAGGGAGACAAAGAATACGCGCAGTGTTGGGGGGGCGCAAGGACAGGGTTGGGAACCACTGCAGTAGCCTATAGTGGTGGGCGATAATGCAAAATTTGGTATCGATCCGATACCAAATACATATAGGGTCAGTATTGCCGATACCAATACCAATACGATACTTTTTACTTAAACAAAATACTTTTGTGTAGGGGAGAGTAGTATGTCATTATTTCTGAGGTGAATGAATGATCAATTCTTAAGGTAATATTTTTTTATTAATGTATTGAAGTGCACACAATTATTAGTTATTAGGCACTGTAGAATGAATGCTTTACAGCCTTTTTAAAAAAGAAATAAAAATAAAGAATAACAAAAATCTCTCCCTTTTTTCTGGTTTTAAAAGCAAATGAAATAAAGTGAAATAAAGTGCACACAATTATTACTGAAGAACAAACAAAGAACAAATATACCAGTGCAATTGCATTCCCTGAGACCCCCTTCTGGGTCATGTCTCCTGTTGAAGTCAGAGGTTTTTATTGAGAAACAACAACATATTTACATTTTCCCTTTTATGGCACTTCTTCTATCGCTCACTAGCTGTTATCAGCCTTCGCTGCTCCTCGGCGCATTGTGTCAGTGAGTCACGTGACGACACAACAACGAATCACAGCAGAGCAGCAGGAGGGGGAGGAGGAGCAAATGGATGTGAAGGCAGCGTTTGCTCAGGATTGTAGAGGTAGAAGACACACACGAGCAAAGTATAGTGAACGTAGAGGAGAGATATTTAAATTAAAATATCGATTCAATTACAATTGTATCGATCTGATACCAATACCTAGCCTGACTACGTCAGACTACGTACTTCCGCTCAATTTCATTTAGCTTCTGTACTCAGTCTGAGATAGCGGCCTATCTATCTGTTTTCCTCCGGCCTGAAAACAGCCGGCCAATCAACGAACAGAGGGCGGGCTGAAAGTCGTGACGTAGTCGCTAAGCGCAGAGTTTAAGATTAGGTCAGGGAAATCGAAAACGACTGCGGATATGGAGACGCGGATGCAATTTGCTCTGTTGTGGAGAATATTCCCGGAATAAGCAAACTGAAGCCCGAACAAGAAGAGTGTGTATTAAACATTTTGAATGGAGGTGATGTTGTGGCCCTACTCCCTTTGGGAAAAGTTTAATTTATCAACTATTACCGATTGTCAGTGAGAAACTGGAGAGCCTTTTGACAGGTCAGTGTCTCCTTTCTTTTCCAGGTCTTAAATACTGTAAATCTTCAAATAATAGCCCTGGCTTTTATTTGCCCAAATCGTCGAACTACACCGGCTTGTATTTGAGACAGGCGTCTATATGAGACAGGCCTTTATAGTGTTGAGATGTTGTTCATTGTGATGTTGTACCTAGAGTCTCTAACAGTCTCTAATTAATATGCGCAAGGGAGAGAAAGCAAGACAGCGCTCGTGTTGTTTGAAGACGTGAGAGTGCATGCGCGCGCGCGGCCGGGGCGGCTCTCGCGCTCTCTCTCTCTCTCTCTCTCTCTCTCTCTCTCTCTCTCTCTCTCTCTCTCTCTCTCTCTCTCTCTCTCTCTCTCTCTCTCTCTCGCTTGCGCCCTGTCAAGCGCAGCAGTCATTCTATTACATCACTCACCGATCAAAAAAAGTCGTTTACAGCCATATTCACTCTGGTATTTCGCTCGCATCATCAAGTGTTTACAAAAAGTTTACAGTGGAAGTTCGATCATAGATTTGAGTTCGATGCATGATGTCTGTGGTTCGATGCGGCTGTGTCGGCGCATAACATACGTCATAAATAAACTTATCTGATTGGCTTACGGGTAACCAGTGATTTTAAACTTTAGACAAGCGCCCTAGCGAGAGAGAAAACACTTCTCTATTATGCTATTCCAGACTCTGTCTACGAAGCAAAGTGAAGTAGCAGAGTCTGGTATTACCAGGCTAACCAATACCAGTGTTGGCATCGATCCTATCGATATTTAGATCGATCCGGCCACCCCTAGTAGCCTAGTCAGGTAAGGTCAGGTTTGCCGATGTGCGTTTTATTTAGGCCATTTATTTATTTTTGTCTCTGTGTGCCAATTGGAGACAGAGTTCACTGCTGATATTCTGGGGATACAACATAACCAATAGGCTATACTAGTAGGGAGTTTAGCCTTTAAATATCTTTGCAGCATTGGATCAGTCTCCTTTCTAGAACAGGCAAGAGCTTTCTAGCCTCGCATCAGCAGTGCCTTGCATCGCCCATAGACCTTAAAACAATCAGCGGATGTCAGGCGGGTGTGGCTTTGAAAATTGGCAAAAAAATGTTGGTGCGGATGGATGGCGGACGGATAATGAGTTTTGTGATGCAGTTGCGGATGAAATAGTAGCCCATCCGCGCATCTCTAGTTCATGGCCACGATCTGTCAGGTCACATTTACAAGCGCCAAAACACAATTGTTTGAATTTCATAATAAAATTGATAGAATCTGAGAGCTGATGATTAGTTTCATATCAAAAGTATCCTGTCTAGTCGGTGTCAGTGTCCTCTTTGCTTTGCGATTTTTTTTTTTGCGAGAGATAATGGATGTGTGGTGTGAGAGTTGGCAGCCCTGCTCTCTCTGCTCAGTGTCCATTACCTTATAGCCAAAATATGGCCATATAAGAGAGGTAGAGGTTTTCTGGCCACCAGTTCAGTGTCTGTGAGCTCGGCATCATCTTCACTTGTTTTCCGCGCTGCACACCGGAGAAATACGCATACGCGTGCCACTGCCTAAACTGAAACTGACTGGTCTTCTTTTAATTAGTGGTGTAGAAAATGGGCAAACAACTCTCAGAGAGAATGGGTTGTCATGTCCACACACACACACACAAAAAAAACTTTAGTTGAGGGCAGCCCTTATTCCACATATTTTCGAACCAGCAGGCCATTCTGGGTTGAGCGAGCGGAATAAGTGAGCAGAGCGGAATATTCAGAAATGCTCTCTCCGCTCACATGACAGGAGCACTTCTGAGGACTAGGCTAGTCTTTTATCAACGAAATATTAAAATAATGAATCATTAGTTTATATCTTATATCACTGCCTATGATTTTTATCCCATATCAAACACAGTATGTTCTGTCTATTTTAATTACGGTTGAAGTGATTTTAAGCATTTTGATTATTGTATGTGAATGTTGCTGACCTCAATCTTTCCAGTTTACAGTGTGAATCCTTCAGTACGTTACATAAGTGCTTCACTCCTGTGTTTCCTAGTTTATTCCAGCTCAGGATCAGCTCTCTCAGGTGTGACGGGTTTGATTTCAAAGCTGAAGTCAGGATGAGACTCTGTTTCTCTGTAATACTGCATTCACTCAGACTGAAGACAGAGAAATAACAATAGTTCACATCTATGATGATCATCTTATTGAAGAGTTACAGCAGCATTTAATATTCAATAGTCTGTTTTGAAACCCAGACACACTAGTTCTGTGTGCTGGAAGATACGGTTTCTTCTCTGACATTTTTCAGATATTCATTTGATGTCTCTCTTCCTTATTCTCTGTTGAAAAGGCAGATTTCTACATGTACACAATCATTATATAGTATAAAATTAAAAATTACTAACTAGATAAAAAAAATGCATACAAATGTGACCAATAGGGAAAATCCAGAAAGTGCACTGCTATAAACAATGAAACATAAGCCCTGCTGTCTTCAAATAAATAAACTTGAGTCACACTGCAATTTCTGTACAGTATAATGATACTAACTGTAGTTTCTCCAGCTTGAATTGTGGGTTCATCAGTAGATCACTGAGGTTTTTGACTCCAGAGTCGCCTAGTTTATTCCCGCTCAGGTCCAGCTCTCTCAGGTGTGACGGGTTTGATTTCAGAGCTGAAGTCACATCAGAACAACCTTCGTCTGTCATATCACAGCAGCTTAAACTACATTAGCAGAGAGAGAGCAGAAAATAAGACAGAAGAAAAGAAAACTCTTTATTCTGTAAAGTCACATCTTCATCAGCAAATAAAACAGACAGATGAAGAGAGATTAGGGATGCACCGATACTGAGCTCATGTACTCGTACTCATAAAAATGCTCTGATACTAGCAACCTATACCAGGCAGCGTGTGTACAGTGTTTGTGTCCAGACAAAGAAACACTGACAACAGAGAGTATAATAGGATAAAAAAGAAGGCTGTCTATTAAGCAAATGTATCTAATTAGTGGAAGATTAAAGGAAATATAGTCAGACCTATATAGCTGTGGTGCGCAAGCTTATTGAGTGCATCCCTTTCCCTTTATCGAAAAAGGGAACTTCGAGATGCGTCGAACGACACGGTGGGAACGCCTCTTGCGTGATTGCGTCTGAAGCATCTATGCCAACTAGTCCAATGGAATGAGAGAATGAGCGTCACGGGCGGGTGACGTCATGAACCAGGAAAGGATAAGAGCACTTCCGCTGCTCGCCGGCATTTAGCTTCTGTTGCCTCAGCAAGCGATCTGTGTCAAACTGTCTCTGTCTATTTATTGTTGTCTGTTACAATATTGTCGGAAACGTTATGGCGAAACAAATGTACAAACAGTGTGTTCCTCCCTGCCCGCGTTTATTTAAACGGGTGGGGACACACACAGCTTTGTGTCATTTTGTTTGAGAGTAAGAGCATGCTGAGTGCTAACATTGTGAAAGTGAAACTACCAGATTTGCATGCTCTGCTCTCGCCTGTCACTATGATAGTGGCAGGCTCGCGATTCTCACGGGATGCAGGACCCGCGTTTGCCGAGGCGGCGCGGAGAATGCATTCCTGGGGATCGCAAAAGGATCTTTTGGAGGGGTGGGAGAACGGTCCGAGGGCCTTTTCTTCTTCCTTGCCCGGAAGATCCAGCTCTATCTCCCCGGTGTTGGAAGCACGCTCTGCGGTTTCTTCCGCTCGGGGAGAGAGAGCCCTTTTTCCTTCATATTCTTCCTCCGAGGAGGTTTGTGTTTGAGAATGTTGAAAGTGAAAGCAAGCACACACACTGTTGAATTAGATTCGCCATCTATTTTTCCAGTATATGATGAACTGGTGGAGGTTTTGTCCCGTGCTGTTAGTAAATTAAATATTTAATGGCCAGCTGAGAAAAAGGAACGCTCGTCCTAAGAAACTTGACGAGCGTTTTCTTATTTCTATCACATTATCTCCACCACGAGGCTTCCATTTTTTCCTGATTTACACACTGAATATTTAAATTATGGAATAAACCGTATTTATCACTACTTTCAGCCCTCGTGTTAAATGTTTATTCAAGATTAGAGGGTTGAAAGATTACGGTTATGATATGATGCCCCAGGCTGAACAGAAATAAAAATAGGAAAATGCTATTTTTTCACCTGGTCCAGTATCATCATTTAAGCCTCTGCTTTGCTCATAAGCCTATACTAAAGAATCTCGCGTTTGCCGAGGCAGCGTGTAGGTTTAATGTTGTAATCAGAATCTAGCTCGGATCTCGCGTTTGCCGAGGCACCGCTTAGATTTCGAGTGTATTTTGCAAAAATAAGATTCTGTGGCTGGGATCTCGCGTTTGCCGAGGCAGCGCGTAGGTTTAAGCAGAACTACTGGTTTTATGGGTAAAGCTTATACGGCAGCAGGTCAGCTGGAGAATGTTTATAGAAATCTATATTATTATGCTCCAGGCTTATCAGGCCGATCTGCTGGGGTTCTGGATATAGCGAAATTTGAGCCTTCGGGTCTCTTCAGCGACGCATTCCATGCGGTCGTTGTTAGGTGATACAAGATATATATATATATATATATAAAAATATATATATAATAAGGTTTCTCCCTCGCTGTGTCCAGCCCCCCTGGGGCTGCTGGGCGTGAGCAGCCCCAGCCGTCGAGTTCATCATATTATGTGCACAGAAAGAGAGTGCTGCGTCTCGTGTTCCTCCATGTAGATACTGGAGACAGACGCAACCCTCTCAACCGAAGTCGTCTAAGCCTAAGCCGGATCTGAGGACCGTTCTTCAGGCGAAGAAAATTTCGGTTCAAGGGTCTTGACGTTTAGGCGTCAGGCCTGTGAGGACAGCCCCGACCGAAGTAGAGTGGTGTACACCTCATTTCACGGTGCCCGTTCCATTTCGGGGTCCTCACGAGACCCTCCTGCCAACCCTGCCACCTCCGGTGCTTCAGGGCGCAGCGGTCTCCAGCGAGTCGCTGATGCTATGCTGCGGTACAGCATTGGTTTCGCGCCCTCTGAGGGGGGCTTTTGAGTAGTCAGGTCAGGTAGTTCCTGCCATTATGTTTCAGGCTCCAGATTTGGCTCCCTCAGTAACACCAGAGACCAGCCTCGAGGGGCTGGTTACCTTAGTAAATTTTCTGGCAGCGTGGATGCTTCTGCCGAATATTTCTCATTGGGTCCTGCAGTTTGTAGAGAAGGGATACAGAATCCAGTTTGGCTCTCGTCCTCCTCATTACAGCGGGGTGCTGCCCACAGTGGTGCATCCCGAGCAGGCTCTGGTAATGGGACAAGAAGTAAAGGCCCTGTTAGCAAAGAAGCTATAGAACAGGTGTACTCACCCGTCAGAGAGTCGGGTTTTTACAGCCATTATTTCATTGTTCCAAAAAAGGATGGAGGGTTGCGTCCCTTTTTAGATCTTCGCCTGTTTATTCGGTCAGTTCAGAAACTAAAGTTCAAGTTAGCTGACCCTCAAACAGATCGTGACCCAAATCAGATCCGAGGACTGGTTCGTCACGATAGATCTAAAGGATGCATACTTCCATATCTCCATCCTCCCTCAGCACAGGAAGTTCCTGAGGTTTTCTTTCAGGGGCAAAGAATACCAATATCGGGTTCTTCCTTTCGGCCTAGCTTTGTCACCCCGCACGTTCACGAAATGCATGGATGCAGCTTTAGCCCCTCTCAGGCTTCAGGGCATACGCATTCTGAATTATATCGACTGGCTGATTCTAGCGGAATCAGAGCAGTTGGCGGTTCGGCACTGAGGTGTCGTTCTCGCTCATATAGAGATGTTGGGGTTGAGGCTCAATGCCAAGAAGAGTGTACTTTCTCCAGTACAGAGAACCACTTTCCTTGGTGTGGTATGGGATTTATTATCCTAACAGCCACAGAAGAGCTGAGGCTAGGCCAGTCACGCACTGTAAAACAGTTCGAGAGACTGTTGGGTCTACTGGCAGCAGCGTCCAACGGAATTCCTTTTGGCATGCTGTACATGAGACCTTTACAGTGCTGGCTCAGGACCAGAAGGTTCTCCCCGAGGGGAAACCCACTTTGCATATCAAGGCACGCGGCGATGCTTTCGTGCCTTAGTTATATGTAAATTCTGGTTCTTAACCCAGGGTCCGGTGTTGGGAGCTCTTTGCCATCGAGTAGTGATCTCGACAGATGCTTCTCTCACCGGCTGGGGAGCGGTAATGGAAGGCCGCTCGGTTCAGGGTCTGTGGAAAAGCCATCATCTTTCTTGGCACATAAATTGCCTGGAGATGATGGCCGTCTTCAATGCGTTGAGACATTTCCTTCCGGACCTAAGAGGCCATCATGTGCTCGTTCGAACAGACAACACACCAGTGGTCTCTTATCTGAACCGCCAGGGGGGTCTGCGCTTGCGTCCGCTTTGCAAACTGGCGCACCAGATCCTCCTGTGGTCTCTGGGGAAGGTACTCTCTCTGAGGGCAGTGTATATTCCTGGGGACCAGAATATAGGAGCAGACATCCTGTCGAGGCAGGAGCTGAGGCCAGGGGATTGGAGACTCCACCCGAGGCGGTGGAGAAAATCTGGGAGGCATATGGTCAGGCAGAGGTGGATCTGTTCGCGTCTCAGAACACGACGCACTGTCCTCTCTGGTATTCTCTGACGCACCCAGCCCCCCTGGGGCTGGACGCCATGGTGCAGACGTGGCCGAGGCTACGTCTGTACGCCTTTCCCCCTGTTGCTCTGCTCCCAGGAGTTCTGGAGAGGGTCCGTCGGTATGGAATAAGCCTACTGCTAGTAGCACCACGCTGGCCAAGTCGGATCTGGTTTGCGGACCTGATCCTTCTGCTAGACGGGCCTCCATTGGAGATCCCTTTGAGGAGGGACCTTCTGTCTCAGGCCGGGGGCACAATATTTCACCCTCGACCAGACATGTGGAATCTTTGGGTTTGGCCTCTGAGGGGGCCCAACTTATAGATAGTGGTCTTTCAGCTGAGGCTGTTGAGACCATCCTAAGCTCCAGAGCTCCAGCTACGAGGAAACTGTATGCGCTTAAATGGAGAGTTTTCTCCTTATGGTGTCACCGACATCAGTGGGATCCGGTTAATTGTTCTGTCAACACAGTAATCGAGTTCCTGCAGGAGCGCTTTGTGTCAGGTCTATGTCCTTCCACACTAAAAGTTTACGTGGCAGCCATTGCGGCTTACCATACCATGGTGGGAGGTATATCTTTGGGTCGAGACCCCTGATTACACGTTTCCTTCGTGGCACTTTGAGGCTGAGGCCTGCAATTCACACTAAGGTGCCAGCTTGGGATTTGACTGTAGTTCTAGTAGGCCTGTCTAGGGCTCCATTCGAGCCCTTAGATTCGGTCTCAGAAAAGTTCCTTACTTTCAAGACTATCTTTCTGCTAGCTATTTCGTCCCTAAAGAGAGTTGGTGACCTTCAGGCTCTTTCGGTCTCCCCCACCTGCCTTGAATTTGCACCGGGGATGGTCAAGGCGTTCCTATATCCAAAACAGGGATACGTCCCTAAGGTTCCAACCTTGACTCCAAGGCCTATTGTGCTGCAGGCTTTCTGTCCTCCTCCTTTTGCAACTGCGGACCAGGAAAGACTGCACCTTTTGTGTCCAGTGCGAGCACTGGACACTTATGTACGGCGGACTTCCTCAATCAGAAAGTCCGACCAATTACTGATTTGCTTTGGATCACCTAAGAAAGGTCTTCCTGCTTCAAAACAGACAGTCAGTAAGTGGATAGTCGAGGCTATTTCACTGGCATACGAGTACTCGGGCCAGCCTTGTCCTTTGGTGGTCCGAGCTCACTCGACCAGGAGTATGGCGGCTTCTAAAGCCATATTGCAGGGGGTATCTCTTCAAGATGTTTGTGATGCGGCGGGCTGGTCCTCTCCGCTCACAATCGTGAGATTTTACAGTTTGGACCTGGATGCTGCCCCAGGTTCTCAGGTGCTGAGTGCTTAGATCAACAGACTGACACTCAGGTACTTGTAATTATGGCGGGTTGGGTATTCTCGTTCCCACCGTGTCGTTCGACGCATCTCGAAGTTCCCTTTTTCGATAAAGGGAACGTCTCAGGTTACTATTGTAACCATAGTTCCCTGAGAAACAGGGAACGAGACGATGCGTCCCCCTGCCATACTTCCTGCGTCCCTGCGATCGGCTTGCTTCGGCAACTGTCGAAGCTAAATGCCGGCGAGCAGCGGAAGTGCTCTTATCCTTTCCTGGTTCATGACGTCACCCGCCCGTGACGCTCATTCTCTCATTCCATTGGACTAGTTGGCATAGATGCTTCAGACGCAATCACGCAAGAGGCGTTCCCACCGTGTCGTTCGACGCATCGTCTCGTTCCCTGTTTCTCAGGGAACTATGGTTACAATAGTAACCTGAGACGTTTCGTTGTAGTTCAGTCGGATGTCAATGGCAAAGAAAGTAAAACGAGGCATGTAGCTTTTTTATCAACGTCAACTGACGAGAGAGAGAAAGAGCGCACTTCTGTTGAATGCTCTTGATTTGCTGATCGTTAACTCAGCACACATGTAATTTTGGATTAAAAGTCTATATTTAATTTATACAGTAATGAATATGCAGTGTTATTTCACATTTGATTACTTTATTCAAATTTCTGTACTTGAAAACATCTCGGTTATGTATGTAAACCTCGTTCCCCGAGTAGGAAACGGAGATGTTACATTGTGACGACAAATGGGGTTTCGCTTAGCCTATCCACTTCGAGAATGTAAAATGAGCCAATGGCAAGAGAATGCCATGGGTCTGCGGAATTTGCATAGCGTAAATCTGCCCCACCTCGTGGGTATATAAGGAAGGACGCTGGTAACATGCAGTTATGTTTTAACCCTATGGGGTCGGCAAACGCGCCGACGCGTTTAGGCAGATTTTTATCACATAGCAAAAAAATAGACTTAAAATACTCCATCATTTCTGTGCCCACCTACAATCGAAATAAAATATTGTGCTTTTGTAAAATGAAGAAAATAAACAGGGTGTGCGTTCTGCCTCTCCGTCTCCGTGAACTTTTTTCCTGGAGCACGTCTTTAAATTTAAACAAAACTCAGCGAATACTATACACCCAGTCATGAGCAATATATATTTATAATCATTTAAGTCTTACTCTTACAAAAAGAAAGAGGTGTCAGCCGTTCTCATTATCGTTCTCGCACCTCATTATTTTGTTAATGTGACATGAACATGGAGAGCATGCGCTATTCAAACGCAAATGATCTGAAGCAACACACTGAGACGTGTAAACACCCACATAAACTCGGTATAAACACTAAATGTATAAACACTACATTTTTTTCCCCAACAATATCTTTATTTTCAAACATAATAACATTACATAAACTCAAAAAAAAAAAAAAAACTCTTGCCCCACAACCAACAGAACTTGTCCATCAGACTATCCAAAACATGACCTCATAACACCAATAACTAATACAAATGAATAACTAAAAAACAAAGGAAACAAAAATATACAATAAATAATAAAACAAATGCTAAAAAAAACAAAACATATATATATATATATATATATATATTAGGGGTGTAACGATACGCGTATTCGTATCGAACCGTTCGGTACGAGGCTTTCGGTTCGGTTTTCGGTATGCATTTTCGAACCGAACGGTTCGTTGGACCATTTTTCCTACCGACCAAAATTTTGTTATTTTAAATGAAGGCGCTCGCCCGTTGCGCATGGCAAGCGCACTCGAGATGGCGGCCTGGCGCGACCACAACATTGCCCAACATCAAATGGCAAATGTAATGTAAGCGGAACGAAACTGAGCTACTCGTTATTATGTGGTTGACGGACTGTTTACCAGTTTGGACCAATGCAGCGCGAGCCGATCACTGTTACTACACAGCGCTGACACATCCAGTAAAGAAAGCATTTGAATTCGCTATTGAACTTGAAGTAATAACATCGCTGCGAGATCTAGTGAGAAACATTCGTTAGTAACGGATCAAACAGGGCTATTGTGGAAACCAGGAAGAAACATTGTGCCATGAATGAACTATTCAGTGTCACAGATCAGCAACATTCACCATGGGTTTACTGTAGTAACACTCACTGTAACCATGGAGGTTTGGCAGGAATAGTAGGCTATAATGCTTTCAAGTAACATTACGTCGGTTTTATTTTGACATTACGAATACAATTGCTGCCCTCAAATGTTAATCTGAACTAAAATAAACCTTTGTTTATAATACTACAATATAACATTTCATTTTGTCCAAGGAGATGTTTTGTTTTATATGCTCCTAAGAAAAGTCAAGTAGAGCTCCATCATTGCTCAAAGTAATGTATCATACTTTATGATAAGTTTTAATAAAAACATAATTAAAAAAAAAATTTAAGGAAATTTCTCTGGCATTTCTTTCTTTTTGCTGCATTGAAAACGTACCGAACCGTACCGAACCGTGGCACAAGTGTATCGTATCGAACAGAACCGTGAATTTTGTGAACCGTTACACCCCTAATATATATATATTTAATGGAGAGAATAAGTACAAAACCTACCATGCACAGTTCTCACCAGTGTGCACTACACATGAATTAGTAAACTTGTTCCAAGTGGACTGCAGGTTACTTATGGATCATCCCCAGACATCTCCACCAAACGAGATAAGTCTTTATTAGCAAGAAAGTTACTAAAGGGGCCCCAGATGCTATCAAAAATTGGTAACTTTCCTCTGATTGCATTCGTGATATTTTCTAAGGGCAGCGTTGCTATTAATTCTGAAAGCCATCTACCTATCCATGGTCTAGCCACCTCTTTCCAGGAAGTAGCAATAACTCTTTTGGCCAGCAACAAACCTATACCTAAAAATATTCTATGCTTCTTTCTAGGGCTGACTTCTAATAGTCGAGGATTCGACGATTCGATTCGGAGAGGTCTGATTCGACTATGAACCTCATAGTCGAATAGTAGGGGGTCTGTTCACATATCGCGTCTTTTGCGCGCTCAAGTTCGTTATTTCAAAATAGGCGCGTGGTATGCAGCGAATGAGCAGCAGCACACTACATGCCTGTATTTAGTTAGCATTTACGGATTTATTGACTCACAATGGCTTCTAAAAAATCATCAAAAGTGTGGGAGTATTTCGAGAAGGTTAAAGATGACCCAAAGAAAGTTAATTGCAAGTTGTGCCAGCAGCTTCTTTCATATCACACGACGACAACCAACATGGCTCATTTGAAACGGGTAAGGCTTGTTAACTTTACAAACAAAAAACAAACAAAAAGTTCTACCACTCTTTTGTCAATACAGACATAAACCCTATGTTATTATTATTATAATTTTGGGGAAGACGCGTGCGTATTAATGAGTAGCCTACTCTAGCACACACACGCAAGGTCTCTCGCGTTCTCCCTCTGTCCTGCGCGCGTGTAATTAATGCGGACTCTACACACACACGCAAGGTCTCTCGCTCTCTCTCCCTCCCTCTGTCTTGCGCGTATTCAACGAAACCTAATATATAAAAATACATATATGTTAACGATGAAATACGGGACAAATCATGATTTTTTTCATAATAGCCTAAGTCGGGACACTAAAATTAGAGTTGAAATATTTAGTTTGAAATGGAAAAAATCTAGCTGCTATCTAAAAAAAAAAAAAAAAAAAAGGTTCGACTATCAGTCGACTATGGCAAAATCTAACGAATCAGATTCGAATATGAAAATCCTTAGTCGAAAACAGCCCTACTTCTTTCTTATGTTACAGTTAGCTGGATAGATACCCAATAGAAACATTTTGGGTTCTAAATGTAATTTTATCTCTAAAATTTCCTCAATACACTGTTTCACTTCTCCCCAAAATTATTTTATTTGAGAACATTGCGACAAACAATGGAAGATCGTGCCCTTCTCCTTGTCACATTTTATGCAAACATCCGGTATGTCATTATTAAATTAAGTTAAGTTTAACTGGGGTCATATAAGAACGCATCAACCAGTTGTACTGCAAAAGTTTTAAACGTGAGTTCACTGTTTGTCTTTGTGCCTTGATACACGCCCTTTCCCACTCCTCAATGGAGATATTCTCCTGTAGGTCCTCTCTCCAGGACTCAAGTTTATGTACTGATGATTCTGAGGATTCACCAACCAGTTCATAATATATTTTGGAAATCATGCCCCTCCCTGGCAGTCCCTCACCATCATTTCTTCGAACTTTGATAAGCTAGGAATGGACAAGGACTGATTTTGTTGAGTTCTAATAAAATCTCTCAGTTGTAAATATATGAAAAACTGGCTGCGAGCTATGTCATGCTTGACAACAATTTCGTCAAAAGACATCAGGTGTGTATCGTCAGGGCTATAAAGATCTTCTATTTTTTGTAACCCCTGATCAGCCCAAATTTTAAACCCCACTCCTGGGTGGAAGAGATCATTTCCCCATATCGGACTAAATACTGAGAGCGAGTCAGCTACTTGGAGATATTTCTTGACCTGTTGCCACACGCTAATCATATTTTTAGCCATAGGATTCTTGGTGATATTTTTAAGTTTCTTAAACTTAGCTGAGTACAGGTAAATGGGCAGAGGCAACTTCAATGTATCGCCTTCCATTTCTCTCCAAAGTGGCACATTCTCCTCAGAGTAGTAGAACATCATTGTTCTTAGTTGCGCCGCCCAGTAGTACCATAGTGGATTTGGACATTTAAGCCCACCTCTATCATAAGGTAAGTGCAACAATGAAAGTCACTGTCTGGAGCATCTATTGTTCCATAGAAACTTAATGAAAAGTGTCTTCAGCTGAGAAAATAAGTTGCTTGGTGGAGCCAAAGGCAAATTTTGAAACAAATACAACAGTTTAGGAAGTACATTCATTTTGAGAGTATTTATCTTCCCCATTAACGACATTGGTAAAGCAGCCCATCTATCTAAAGAAGTTGAGATCCCTTGCATAACTGGTCTATAATTACTTCCTATGATATTGTTAAGCAATGGGACAATTTGAATGCCTAAATAAGAGAAGCAATTGACGACCTTAAATTGTGATACTACATTAGTAGGATTTTCCCTGTCTACTTGGTTTAATAGCATAATGGGTGTTTTAGACTTATTAATCTTATAACCTGAGATCTTGCCGAACTTCCTAATCAAATCTTGCAAAGCCGGGATGGATTTGTTGGTATTTTTGAGAAAAACAATTATGTCGTCTGCATGTAAAGCTAAACGATGCTCCGTTCGTCCTATAGTTATTCCAGAAATGCTATCATGTGACCTCACTGCAATTGCAAGGGGTTCAATTGCCATAATGAACAGCAATGGAGACAAAGGGTCCCCTTGTCTACACCCTCTCTTTATTTGTATAATTTTTGAAATATTACTGTTAGTTAAAATGTGTGCATATGGTTCCTTATAAAGTAATCTTATCCAATTACAAAACGTCTCCCCCAAACCAAAGCGAGCCAAAATGGTCAAACAAATAAGACCATTCCACTCTGTCAAATGCTTTTTCAGCATCAAGTGACAGCAGAGCAGTATCCGGGGCCTCCTTCTGATGATAAAGAATATTTAAGATCCTTCTGACATTATGGAAGCCTTGTCTGCCGCGAATAAACCCGTTCTGGTCCCTCCCAATTATTGTAGTTATTAAGTCTTCGATTCTTTTTGCTAAAATTTTACAAAGTATTTTCAAATCTGCATTTAGCAGGCTAATAGGTCTCCAGTTTTCACATTTGTTAGTTGGTTTACCTGCCTTCGGGAGCAGAGTAATTAATGCTCCTCTTAACGAGGACGGCAAGGTACCATTTCGGAAGGACTCTGTAAACATTTCAAAAATTGGAGTTAACAATTTATTTTTGAATTTTTTATAGATTTCAATTGGGAGACCATCAGGTCCAGGAGTTTTCCCTGCTTTAATGCTGTCAATTGCTAAAGAAATTTTCTCTACAGTGATATCTTTTTCCAAATTTGCCTTAAGAATTTCTGGTATCTTGGGTATGTTTATACTATTTAAAAATGTTTTAAGTCCAGAATTGACATTAATCATTTCGGAACTATAAAGACCCTCATAAAATGTCTTGAAGGTTTCATTAATCTCTGTTGGATCTACAATGGGTTCTCCTTGATCGCTCAGCAGTGAGATTTTAACTTTTTCGCTCTGTAGCTGCTTAAGACGCCAAGCAAGGACTTTCCCAGGTTTTTCACCCTGATCGTAGAAAGATTTCTTAAGTCGCAACAGACTGGCCACCGCTCTTGATGCAGCTAATTCGTTATATTGTGCTCTAAGCAGCAATAGCTTTTGATGAGATTCTGTTGACCTTGTTTGATAATATTGATTTTCCATTTCCGTTATATTTGTCTCCAAATTTCTTGCCTTTTCAAAAGTCGATCTAGCTTTAGAGCTTGTGATGCTAATTATTTGACCTCTAATATAAGCCTTAAAGGCCTCCCATCTTGTACTTGCTGAAGTTTCTATTGTATTAGTTTCAAAATAGAACCCGATTTGTTCATCCAGAAAAGAGACAAAGCCGGGGTCAGTCAGCCACTTTTGTTTGCAACGCCAAATCCTAGCATCTTTAACTAGCTTTGAGTCTTGATATACCAATGAATTGGGAGCATGACCAGAGATTAGGATAGCATCATAAGTACATTCCTTGATTTTGTGCCATAACTCTGCAGATATCAAGAAGAAATCAATTCTTGAATAGGACTTGTGTGTACCGGAGTAACACGAAAACTTTAAATCATCAGGATTTTCTTCCCTCCAGATATCTATTAGATTCAAGTGATATATAGTTACCCTGCTACGACTGTGAGAATCTACAGCTCCAGAGCTCCTATCCTTTGCCGGATCTAATGCACAATTAAAATCGCCCGCCACCACACATTTACCAGGAAGATTGGATAAAATAAGAAAACAGTTTTGAAAAAAGTTGGGATCATCTATATTTGGTGCATACAGGGGTTGGACAATGAAACTGAAACACCTGGTTTTAGACCACAATAATTTATTAGTATGGTGTAGGGCCTCCTTTTGCGACCAATACAGCGTCAATTCGTCTTGGGAATGACATATACAAGTCCTGCACAGTGGTCAGAGGGATTTTAAGCCATTCTTCTTGCAGGATAGTGGCCAGGTCACAAAGTGATGCTGGTGGAGGAAAATGTTTCCTGACTCGCTCCTCCAAAACACCCCAAAGTGGCTCAATAATATTTAGATCTGGTGACTGTGCAGGCCATGGGAGATGTTCAACTTCACTTTCATGTTCATCAAACCAATCTTTCACCAGTCTTGCTGTGTGTATTGGTGCATTGTCATCCTGATACACGGCACAAAACTGTGCTCTTACCCTGCTAATTGGACCTTCACAGTCTGCTCTTATTGGTTCAATGTGCAATTAATGAAGATTGGCCACCAGGCTGGTCCAATTTAGCCATGAAACCTCCCACACTAAAATGAGAGGTGTTTCAGTTTCATTGTCCAACCCCTGTAGATGTTCGCCAAGATAATTTGCTCTTAGTATAATTCCTTGAATAATAAGGTTTCGTCCAAATTTGTCATTAATAACCTTATTCACCTGGAGTGGTATTGACTCATGCACCAAAATAGTGACACCCCTAGCCTGAGAGTTAAACGATGCAGAAAAAACCTTGCCTCTCCATCTCCTCCTGATTCTCAAATCCTCGTTGTATATCCGGTGTGTTTCTTGAAGAAACACAATATTAGACTGCATTAATTTGATCCTGTTCATGACTTGTTTAGTTTTCTTAAAGGTGCTCTAAGCGATGTCACGCGTTTTTATGGCCAAAACATTTTTTGTCACATACAGCAAACATCTCCTCACTATCCGCTAGCTGCCTGTCCCCTGAACACACTGTAAAAAAACGCGGTCTCTGCGGACACCCCAGGCTCCACAAACGGCTACAAAAACAAACTCTAGCGACCCGCTCTAAGAAACATAACAAACTGTTCCAGCCAATAACCGACAAGAATGGTTTGGGGGTGGGTTTGAGGGGTTAGTGCGCGGATGAGGAGGAGGGAGGGTCTAGCTAGCCTCCGTTTTGTTTGACAATAGTTCGAACGACAACAAGAAGTGACGTCACCCAGGATCGCTTAGAGAACCTTTAAGTTTCCGTAACCCCCTGCAGTTCCATGATGTAATTTTAATTTTTATCTCACTAGACATTTTGCATAGTTTGTATAGTTGTACTCCCCAAACCTTTAAGATGGTTGTAAAAAATAAAAATTGAAACAAACAAAAAACTAAAATAAATAATACTCCTGATGAACACTATACTCAGCCCAACACCCATATTCAGGACACTTAGCCTGAAACCCTCCCCTTATAATCTTAAGACTTCCAGATAGCTGTTAACTGTTAACCTGGGGTTAAGACAGTATCACTGGGCTAACAGAAGATAAACAACTAATAACATTAATCTCACGCTCCATGCTACCATAATTGAACATTACAAATTTCTTTCGTAAACCTCCTTTTACCATGAACTAAATCAAATTTAACTCTGTGAAGGCACCATATTGTTGTGATCCGAACACACAGAATCCGAACCCAAAAGAAATACGGTAGTATAATAATAATTACCTTAAAATTGAATAAAGAGATACCTTTTACCTCTTAATAATGTTTATAAAGAGGAGAAAAATAAATAAAAAGGAAATATCTAAAGCGCTTAGACTTAAAGTGCACAGAGAAAGGAGAGAAACATAACTTAATAGTAACTATAAACTCTGAGAAAAAGCCTTTAACATACTAAACAAAGATACATATTAAACTTGTAGTTTGTGTTAGCACGGCTCAGACATGTGCCATTAATTTCACGTCCTCTGATACCTTCTACTTTGTAAACCGCGACATTCCAAGTCGTTTACTCATAATTCAGTCCGGTCTCCCTTCTGACCTGATCCGTTTGATGAAGTCCTCCGCCTCGACATGGTTGTTAAAGATGTGAGGCCGTTCCTTATAAGTCACCAGCAGTCGGGCAGGAGGGATGATGCCGAATCGGAGGCCATTTAAACGGAGCTGCCGTCTCACCTCGTCAAACTGCTTTTGCTTCTTGTGAACACCTGCCGCCACGTCTTGGTAAAATCTCACTGTATGGTTCTTGTACCGCACCTCTCTTTTTGTCTTGGCTGCTTTCGTCACCAGTTCTTTATCCCTGAAGTCCAAAAACTTCATTATCAGCGTTCGGGGTGAGGAGGGGTTATTGTGTGTTCCTGGTCCGATTCTATGAGCTCTTTCCACTGTTAGTTTGGTGCGCCCCAACGGGAGTTCCAGTGCGTCTGGTAGCCAGCTCTCTAAAAAGGCACACGCGTCGTCCCCCTCCACTCCCTCAGGCAAATTGACCAGCCTCAGATTGGAGCGCCTTGATCTCGTCTCCAGGTCCAGAAGTTTTTCCTCCATGTCCTTGTTTTTATTTTCTAGGACACAAACTTTTGTTTGGAGCGCGGTGACGTTATCTTCAGTTGTCGAAATCCTTGTTTCTGCCTCGGTGACACGCTCTGCACAGTAAGTTATATCTTTCCTGACACTTTCAATCGCGGACAATATGCCATCTAACCTGGTGAAAAACTCCGTTTTCATGTCGTTTATAGCAGTCAGAATGGAAGCTGCCATATGACCGGACCCTCCCTCCGCCGTATCATTACTTTTGTCCGACGATTTTTCCACAGGAGTCGAGCTAGCCTCGTCGGAGTCCATGGCTTCGAGGTTAGCCGCGGATTTCTTAGTAACGTTAACTCTCGTAAAGTCAGATAATTTAGCTTGAAGGATTTTATTCCGCCCCTGACCGACTTTCTTCTGTGACAACGGCATTACCCTTAGTTTGGAGGTGTTGTACCCGTTCAAAACCAATATTTAATTAGGAATTAGTCAACAGGGTAGAGGAGCAGATTAAAGTGCGTTCACTCAGCTCGTCGCCAAACCGGAAGTCATAAACACTACATTTAGTCACATTAATTTAGTATCATCTTGCGAGGCTGTGAGGAATTATGGTTTATTTCACTGCGAGGAGCGAGCTGAGAATTCTGTAAGTGTTTTATTCTTGTGTATTCTTTGAATCGTGTGTGTGTGTGTGTGTGTGTGTGTGTGTGTGTGTGTGTGTGTGTGTGTGTGTGTGTGTGTGTGTGTGTGTGTGTGTGTGTGTGTGTGCGTGAATGAATGAATGAACGCAGAGATGCGCACTGTTACAGACAAAATAAAAGACAACATTTCGTTGACTAGTTTTGGATAGATTATAAAGTTTTTACTCTAAAATAGACATCAAAAAGTTTTTACTCTAAAATAGACATCAAATAAGCTTTTGTTAGCAGTTTCTGCTCATATGTTAAATATATAGTATGTTTTGTCAATAAAGTAATCAACTAAGATGTTATAGTGTTTGTTACAATGCAAGCTTTATCAAAATAATGAATCCTTAACTTTGAAATATGTATGATAAAATGTATTGGCCTACTAAGACATTTATGGAAAAAGACCATTTTCTTTTCAGGATGTTTCCAACTCTAACTTTGAACCAATTCTGACCTATTTGACCAGGATTTGTTTTTAGGTATGACTAAAAATGTGCTTTTGACTTTCATTTATATTTTGATATATAAATATATATATATATATATATATATATATATATATATATATATATATATATATATATATATATATATATATATATATATATATATATTTTTTTGTCTTCTCAGGTGTGAACCAAATAATTATTCACGATGGGGTTTACATTATTCACAATGTAAAACAATCTATTGTGTTATGTGAATGATTAGGCAGGATGATTTTCAGATATTTTGGAGCAAAAACATAGGCAACAACCTTATTTCAGAAACTTTAATTAATATTTTTTTCAATAACCATGCATAAACAATATTCTCTCAAAAATACAAACATGGACATACATGTTGCTCACATATAATGGTAGCCCTGTTTGTGCTAAATAGAATGTAATTACACCTGTGCCATTATTATGTTTATACTCCCTACTCAGGGAACGAAGGTTACATACGTAACCGTGACGTTCCCTTTGGTAGTCACGATGAGTTACGTCGTGACGACGAATGGGGTTCCCAGTCTAATCACGCCACCTCAGCTGTCTTCCAGTGCCCTGCGTAAGTCTGAGCTCCCTGTCATGATACTAGCACGGACAAAGGACTCCTACTAAACACAGGACGACCAAGGTACACTGGGAAGCATATGTCAGTGGAAATATGCAATTATTGCCAGCCCGAAGAGGGGGACGTACAGAATGGGGAAACACTGGGGTGTCCAGCCCGCAGGGTGGAATGTGTCAACCCCAGGGGTGGCAAGATGGCTTGCCTAGGGAAAGACACATGCTTCTAGCCAACGCGAAAGCTGCCGGAGACATAACCTTGACGTTGACGTCAACAGTGCTGGAGGAACTCAAGGCTTGTCGGGGAAGCTCACCTGAGGAAATATCGCACGTATCCAGTCCGTGGAGTGGAATGGCGAGCAAGCGAAGATCCTATTACCGTCTGGTTGAAGCGAGTACATGAGAGGACACTGGCTCCACTTGAAGATTGAAGAATCTGGAGAATGTGTTGGGTGTCGCCCAGCCTGCAGCTCTGCTGATGTCTGTTAGCGAGGCACCATGCGCTAGAGCCCAAGAGGAAGCCACACTCTCGATGCAGCACTCGAGGAAATTGACAAGCCAAAGGCACTGGGGTCCTGTCCAGGAGCCCGCGGCAGCATGTCCATTGCACATGGAACCCCAGCCCTTGGTGGAGGCATCTGTTGAGACAACAACATGCCTGGAAACTCATTCTCCGGCCCATATAAAGCTGAGGTTTGTCCACGGGGTGAAGGTCTGATGGCAGGTCGGAGTACTCGGAGCGTGCCTTGTTGCAATGCCCACCTCAGGACTCGCAAAGCCAGAGCTGAAGCGGTTTCATATTATGAAGCAGGTGTTGCTGTGGCTGCGAATGCCATATGCCCTAGGAGTCTCTGAAATAACTTCAGTGGAACCACATGCTTGCCCTCGAACTGTCTAAGGCAAGTCAGCAGTGACTGCGTGCGCTCGCTCGTCTGCACGGGCAAAGTTTGCTCTTCTCCTAGTTGACCCGAAGGCCCAGACGAGCTAGGTGCCGAAGCACTAGGTCCCTGTGTTCACAAACCTGGTCTCGAGAGTGAGCTAGGATTAGCCAGTCGTCGAGATAGTTCAGGATGCGAACCCCATGTTCCCGTAGTGGAACAAGGGCTGCCTTGATGACCTTCGTGAAGATGTGAGGAGACAGGGCAAGCCTGAATGGGAGAACTGCGTACTGATATGCCCGCCCCTCGAAAGCAAACCGTAAAAAGGGTCTGTGTCGAGGAAGAATGGAGCATTGAAAATCGGCGTCCTTCAGGTCGATCTCTGCAAACCATGGTTGCACACATTCGAAAATGTGTTTGGCTGTGAGCATCTTGAACAGCAGCCTGTGAAGGGGCCGGTTCAAGACGTGCAGGTCCAGGATTGGCCATAACCCACTGGATTTCTTCGGGACAATGAAGGATGTAAGGATGCAGGACTGTGTGTCAAATAGTGAAGTGCAGCACTGGAGTCCCTCAAGGAACAGTTTTAGCACCATTTTTGTTCACTTTTTATACATCAGATTTTCAGTTTAATTTTAAATTTTGTAATCTCCAGAAATTTTCAGATGATTCTGTAATAGTCCAACGCCTGGAGAGAAGTTCCGCTATGCAAATTCCGCAGACCCATGGCATTTTCTTGCCATTGGCTCATTTTATATTCTCGAAATGGATAGACTTTCGTAACTCGTAGTGACTACGAAAGGGAACTACTGTTAGATCTACCTAAAAAACTCTAAAAACACTGTTTATTACATTTGCAGTCTTTCTTGGATATATTGTATTTATTTGTGAAATTTATAATTTGATTATTTGTTCTTATTTTATTAGTGACTGCATGGTTGTCTTAATAATGTTTTAAATTCACATTAATTAGGCTGGTAGTTTTTGTTGTAGTTTTAAAATGGGAATAAAGAACTGATATTTTACTGATGTCTAAACATTTGAACCACTGACCCAATCATCAGCACTGAGCCCTGCTGGAGCTGCTCTAAATATGTGCTGTGCTATTAAATGAAAGATAAAATATGATAGAGAAATTAAGCATGGAAATAACTGAAGGAAATATATATTTGATGAACAAATTAAGCCAACTAATGTAATTTATATTATTTTGGTTTCTCTACCCAATACATTTAATAATTACAAATGGAGTGCAAATACAGGAATCGATATCGAGTGCAAATACAGGAATCGATATCAGTACTCGATATCGGCGAATACCAAAAATGAAGGTATCGTTTCGGACTCATTCAGGAAAAAGTGCTATCGGTGCATCCCTAATGCCTGGCTCACACTACAGGAGTGTTAAAATCCTAACCATTGTGAAGTCTGGTTGCAGCACACACTGAAGGACAATCTTTGCAGATTTTCTTCCCTTAAATCTTAAACATGCCCACACTACAAGATTTGAAATTTGTGGCGCATCACACACTACAAAATGTTATTAAGATGATCGTGCCAGAGGAAGCGCCTGACGTGATCTTAAGCTGCAGATCAGAAGCTGAAAAGCAGATATTAACTAAATATCTGTCCTTAATATCAAGTCATATTGGTCAAAAGGTTGCCGTGACCAAGGAAAGCAAATTTTTTTAAAAAAAAAAGTAACATATAAGGATATTTCTAATGAATGGCGTCAGCACTGGTCAATACAATGAATCAGTTCCATTGATCTCTATGAAGTGACGCATCAGCTTCAGCATTGCTGCTCAGCTGAGCCTTGTAAAGTGGAGCTCAAAGTTCAAAATTAAATATTCAAATAATTAACAGCTTGATTCATTACATCTATCTTTGATATCTTTGATCACATTAAACTCCTGTAGTGTGAGTCAGGCATAAGAGAGATAATCATCTTTATTTCACCAGATCACAAAATACTAATGTGAACATGTCGCACGAATATAGTGTGAACTCAGGCTTATCGTGAGATATTGAGTGTAAAGTGTTTTAGTTTAAACTGTTAAAGTGATTTTAAACTTGTAATGTAAATGTGACTGACCTCAGTCTCTCCAGTTTACAGTGTGAATCCTTCAGTACGTCACATAAGTGCTTCACTCCTGTGTCTCCTAGTTTATTCCCACTCAGGTCCAGCTCTCTCAGGTGTGACGGGTTTGATTTCAGAGCTGAAGTCAGGATGAGAATCTGTTTCTCTGTAATACTGCAATAACTCAGACTGAAGACAGAGAAATAATAATAGTTCACATCTATGATGATCATCTTATTGAAAAGCTACAACAGCATTTAGTTTCCAATAGTCTGTTTTAAAACGCAGTCATACTAGTTCTGTGTGCTGGAAGATACTGTTTCTTCTCTTTAATTTTCAACTATTTATTTGACATATCTATTTTTTATTCTCTGTTGAAAAGGCAGATTTCTACATGTACACAATAAGTATTTTGTATCAAATGCTGGAAATTAAACAATTACTAACTAGATAAAAACACATACAAATGTGACCAATAGCGAAAAACTAATTGGTCACAGGGTTCTCAAGTTTTATCAAAACCTTGGAGTGAGATCACATGCGGTTAGGGGAGGAGTCAAAAGGGAGGAGCCCCAGTGGAGCCCCGCCCATCCCCGGCCCCCAAATTTACCCATTGTTCATAATTAACCAGCACAAATTGAAACTATAACAATTGGTAAATCTGATAAATGACAGAGCAATTCATCACATCAAATATGCTCTTTAATGTTATATTTCAAAATTACAAAAATATAACAAATTGCTCCAAACAGTTTGGAAAAACACATCTTTTTGCATTTTCCCCTGACATCATTGAAAAATACAAGTGCAATGGCAATGATTAATGTATGTTTGGACCGGATATAAAATATTACCCAGAGCACTCTGCTTTAATACATGTAGCCTTAATGTAACTACTAAAGACTATTAATACAGTATAATATATCATTTAAAATAAAATTTAGAAATGCATCTTCATTCCTTCCCATAGCCACTAACATTTCCCTTAGCCAAAGCTTCTGGCCTGGTTGCAAAGTAGTTGTAGAGTTTTTGACTCCATCAATAATAATGTATACGATATATTAAATGTTCTAGCCTAAACATGTTAGATGAGCTTTTTTCCAACTTACCTTCTCCATCACGACCTATGATCACGACGTGTGTTCGCGCGGTATTGTTGGTTACCTAGTAACGAACGTAATGTGGCCGAGAATGTGTGTGCGTGTGTTCGCGCCATGTCTATGGTTAGCGCGACGTCGACTTTCGTGTGTTCGCGCATCTATGTTGCCTAGTAACGAACGCAATCTGGCCGAGATACGGACGCGCTGGCGGCAGGAAACTTCACTTTTGTGTGCCTCGTATATAACGTTATATAAAGCTTGCAGGACAAATTGGTTGGCATTGCCTTTTCAGCGTGAGAAATACACGGTGTGGCGTGTGAGCGTGTGAACTGGTTGAATTGCGTGTGTCTCACGGCCAATGCGTGAGACTTGAGAACCCTGGGTCACCTAACGTAACCTCGGTTCTCTCTAGTAGAGGGAACGAGTATTGCGTAAGTTAGCTTACGCTACGGGAAAGATTCATTTTCTCGAGATATTGAAGCCAAAAAATTATCCTTAATTTTGTATTTATTGTCAACGCAGTGCAGCAACCAGCAGACCTAGAGCAGGCTGTGCTCATTGACTGCCCTGTGGCAACTGCTGCAGCCTACCACTGAGCATCACGTGACGTCGCACCCTCTACGCGTAACAGCCTGCCAGAATGGGCGTGGCTTAGCGTATATAAGCGGGGCTCAGAGGCTGAAATCCCTGGTTTTCATCGACTGAAGTGAAAGTCGCTCGTGGCACGAGCACGGCCGGTTACGCAATTCTCGTTCCCTCTACTAGAGAGAACAGTGGTTACGTTAGGTAACCGATACGTTCTCTTACGAGAGGTTCTCTCGTATTGCGTAAGTTAGCATACGCTACGGGAACCCTTTGTCAACGCTGTGCGCGCCAAGCATCCACTTCATGAGGCCCGGGGAACCCAGATAGCGGGGAATAAGGCGGCCAGCAGCGCGGGCCAGCACTTGTACATAAGCACTTATAGGGAATAAAGAGCGGCGCCGCCGGTCTGTGTAAGCATATAGCATATTAACCCAAAACAGTGCAGCTCAACCAGGAGAGCTAAGTCATGTGAGAGTAGCCTGCGCACGATCAGATCAGGACAGAACATACATCTCACTCAAACTGACAGAAGTTTAGCCTGCAGGGCAGGAACTTCCAGGTTATAGAACCTAACAAAGGTGGACAGGGAGGCCCAGCCCGCCGCCACACATATGTCATGAATAGAAATTCCGCTGGACCATGCCCACGATGAGGCCATGCCTCTAGTGGAATGAGCCCTGACACCCAAGGGGTATTGCAGACCTTTGTACGCATAAGCAGCTGCAATAGCGTCTATTATCTATCTGGACAGGCTTTGTTTCGAGGTGGCGAGACCCTTGGTGCGCCCACCAAAAGAAACGTAAAGCTGCTCCGAGCGCCTGAAAGGGGCGGAGCGTGTGATGTAAGCCCTCAGCGCCCTGACCGGGCAGAGGAGATTAACATCGCCCTGGCTATCGGATGCTGGCAGAGCTGATAGGGAAATGACCTGCACTCTGAAAGGAGTGCCAATCACTTTAGGAACATAGCCATGTCTAGGTCTGAGGATGACTTTAGTGTCATTCAGTCCGAACTCTTGACAGACAGCGTGTGTAAGTCCCCCACACGTTTGACGGATGACAGAGCAGTCAGAAATACGGTTTTGAGTGATAAGTACTTTAGATCCACGGAATCTAATGGTTCAAAGGGATATGCTTTCAGGGCCTCGAGGACCAAAGAAAGATCCCACCCGGGAACCAATGGGAGGCGCAGGGGATTCATCCTCCTGGCCCCTCTAAGGAAGCGGATGACAAGCTCGTTCCTTCCTATTGACTGGCCACGCATCGACTTTATGTGTGGAGGGGGACCTCCCCTTATCCAACAGCTCTTGAAGGAAACTAAGCAACCTCGAGACCCCACACGTTCGTGGGTCCAGATTTCTGTCGGTGCACCATTTAGAGAACACAGACCCTTAAAACGCATAAAGCTTTCTAGTAGAGGGAGCTCTAGACTGCGTAATCGTGTTCATCACTCCTTTTGGCAGGACAACGGGTATCCGTTGATCACCCATGCGTGCAGAGCCCAGCGCTCT
Source organism: Chrosomus eos (assembly GCA_036326025.1). Lineage (NCBI taxonomy): Eukaryota > Metazoa > Chordata > Actinopteri > Cypriniformes > Leuciscidae > Chrosomus > Chrosomus eos. The sequence goes on from JAZAVI010000039.1 coordinate 160,257, forward strand.
GGATGGGGATGCCAGATCGAGCCGCGAGCCTAAGAGAGGAGATCTGTCCTCACCGGAATCGGCCACGGGGCTGTCTGTGACAGTCGCGTCAGCTCCGGGAACCAAGTTTGGTTCTCACATCGCGGGGCTATAAGGAGCACCAAGTGGTGCGTTTCCCTGATTCTCTTGATTACCTGTGGCAACAGAAGGACCGGAGGGAAAGCATACAATGGGCGGCTGGGCCAAACCTGGGCCTCGTTCTTTGAAAAGAACATCGGGCAGTGAGCGCTGTCTTGTGACGCAAAGAGGTTGACATCCGCTTTGCAGAAAAGGCGCCATAGCAACTGGACTGTTTGGGGGTGCAGGGACCATTCCCCTGGGGGAACTTTGTCCCTGGACAGTTTGTCTGGGCCGTCGTTCAGGTGGCCTGGCACATGCGCGGCTCTCAGCGAGCGCAGATGATGCTGAGACCATACGAGGAGGCGTTCTGCCAGATTGCAGAGGTTCCTGGATCTGACCCCGCCCTGACAGTTCACGTAGGATGCAACAAACATGTTGTCCGAACGGACTAGAACATGGTGATCCTAAATGAACGGGAGGAAGCGCTTCAGCGCGTTCTCGACCGCTATCATTTCCAGACAGTTTATGTGAAGGAGCTTCTCCCGGTCTGACCACTCGCCAAAGACCGGTCTGCCCTCGAAGAGAGTGCCCCAACCTGAGTTGGACGCATCTGTCGAGATGACTTTCCGGTACGAGACAACTCCCATCGTCACTCCCCACTGATAGCAGTCGGCCGAAATGCAGCTCTGAGTCACTCTGATTCGTTCACAGCCGGTGGCCCAAGCTCGGTGAGACACACAAGCGTTCAGCCAGCATTGCAGCGGGCGGATGCGCAGTAAGCCTAGCTGGAGCACTGCCGCAGCTGAGGCCATACAGCCTAGCATCTTCTGAAAAGTTTTCAAAGGAGCGATGCCGTCCTTCTGGAAAGACGCGGCCAGGCGTCGAACAAGGCGCGCTGTGTCGATAAGCGAGCCATCATAGCCACAGAGTCCAGTTCTATTCCTAGAAAGGAAATTGACTGGCTGGGCAGTAATGAGCTCTTGGTCCAGTTGACCGTGAGACCCAGGCTTCCCAGATGACTGAGAAGGACAGCCCTGTGAGAATCAGCCAATCGTCCAGATAGTTCATAATTCGCAAGCCCTGATTTCTCAAGGGGGCGAAAGCCGCGTCCATGCACTTCGTGAATGTATGGGGTGCTAAAGACAAGCCGAACGGCAGGACGGTGTATTGATATACCTGACCGTCGAAGGCGAATCTCAAGAATGGCCTGTGACGGGGTATTATCTGAATCTGAAAATAAACATCTTTCAGATCGAGCAAGATAAACCAGTCCCTCGGGCGAACGTGCGCAAGGATTTGTCTGGTCGTAAGCATTTTGAACGGCCTTTTCATAAGAGCTTTGTTCAAATGCCTCAGATCCAAAATAGGTCTGAGAGCCCCGTCCTTCTTGGGTACGAGAAAAAAACAGCTGTAAAAGCCTGACTTGCTCAGAGAAGGTGGTAGCGGTTCTATGGCCCCTTTGCACAGCAGCTTTACTATTTCTGCACGGAGTAGATGTGCTACTTCCGCATTCACTGTTGTTGCGCTCCGTGCTCGAAAGCACGGGGGACGGCGAGCGAACTGTAATGGATAGCCCTGCTTCACTGTGCTTAGCACCCATTCTGATACCCCTGGAATCACTTCCCATGCTTTTATATGTCCAGCTAGGGGCAGAATGGTCTCCGGGTTCTGATCGCCGCACTGCGCGGGCTCTAGAAACTGAACCGGAGATATGTGCTTGGATACAGCGGCTCGCTGATGGCGGTGGCAGGCTGTCTCATATGTGACGCCCCAATTGCTATGAATGGGGAGCGTTTTGCGATCAGTTTGTGATGCGCGAGCGGCGCCGTGGGCGAAGTGTATGTTAGTAAGTGTGAGCACTCTGAACGAATGAGACGTGAGCGGGCACGGGACTTAAATTCATAACCTGAACGATAAGAGGCTGACTTAGCTGTGTGACAGAGCGGGCAGAGAGAAGATGTGTGCACGGACGCATGGGCACATCTTCTACAGTCAACACTCGAGCGGCATTTGGCAGCTTTATTGAAATGAAATGCCAGCGGCATTTCATTTGCGAGTGGGCTCTGTGAGTGACACAGGAAGTGTTGTGCTTGTGTGTAGGGGTGGGCATGGGATGTGGGCACTCTCACTACACTTAAAACACCATCGGCGCGAGCCAGATAACCAGACATTATACTCTTTATGAGATTTCTCTGGGTCGCCGTGAAAGCGGCGGTTGTGTGCAGACAAGCGGGTCGTGTTACCGGCTCGTTGGCTGCTGAATTTACCACTGCAGTAGCCTTTTTTAAGGGGACTGACAGGGAGAAAAGCTTTGATGGTAGTCCGGCCGCGGTGGGGCTCAGCCGTCTTTTCCCTCTTGCTGCTGCTAGGAGTGCTCGGGTTTAAAGTCAATCTTGGGCCGGGGTCCCCGTGGGGGAGGCGGTGAGTGACGGTTAGTCGAGCGCGACCTAGGGCGGCCGCCCTGTCGTCGCTGCAAAGGCTGGCTAGGCTGTGCTGGGCGCTGTGTAGCGGCTCATGCAGGCGGCTGTTTTTCACGTGGACGACCTGCAGCGGAGCTAGCGCATCGAGGCAGGAACAGGTTCATGGCCTGTGTGGTCTTCTGCACCTCAGAGAAGCGGTTGACGATCCCATTCACCGCTGGGCCGAATAGACCAGTAGGGGAGAGCGGTGCGTCGAGAAACGCGGAGCGCTCAGACTCCCTCATGTCAGCCAGCGTCAACCAGAGGTGCCTCTCTGTGACGATAAGCGAGGCCATGCACCGTCCTTAGGCCTGAGCTGCAGACTTGGTAGCATGAAGGGAGAGATCCGTCGCTCTTCTCAGGTCCGTGACAGCAGCTGGATCACGGAGGAGATGGGCTTGTAGGATCTGAAGAACAGCCAGCGTGTGCAGGGTGGATGCGGCCTATCCGGCAGCGGCATAATCGCAACCGACAAAGGCAGACGGGGTCCTGCAGGCTTTCGACGGGAGAGCAGACTTCGAGCGCCATCTCGCGGAGGGCGGACAAAGGTGCACTGCAACCGTTTCCTCCACTGCAGGGATAGAGGTGTATCCCTTCTCGGCGGCGCCGTCCACTTGGGAGAGCGACGCGGAAACAGAAGAGTGGAGCCTCGTGGAGAATGGTGCATTCCACGATTTTGCAAGCTCTGAGTGGAGTTCAGTCAGGAAAGGCGCAGACCTGGCTGAGGGCGCCTGGCGGCGGTGATGAAGAAAGCAGCCTGTTGGGCGCGGGCTCCTTCGGGGGTGACCACTCGAGGCCGAGTCGGTCGACAGCTTGAGAAAGGAGGCGCATAAGCTCAGCGTCCACTCCAGCACGGGTCTGGTCGGATTCCTGGATCGAGGAGGCGGCGAAGTGATGAGAACTCGACAATTCCTCACTGTCTGATGCCAGAATGGAACAGCAGTCTCCTGTGGCAAGACCTTCCACCTCATCATCTGACGTGACGGCAGTGCGGGCCGAAGCCGGCAGCTGCGCGTCGGAGAGGAGGGGCGGATAAGCTCGCGGGGGTGACTCCGGCGAGTGCTTCGTAGCAACCACAGGCTCCGGTGGCCTTTGGGAACGAGCTTCTTCCTGCGCGGTCCCACAAAGGGCGAAGTGACGGTTCCAGAGTTGAAAACTTCGAGTCAAGCCCGCAGGGTCGACATTGGAAGTTCGTCGCAAAGCTCACATCGTCCCGATGCGAGAGCGAGAGCTGGGTGTTCCTGGCCCAGGCAGAGAGCGCAGATCACATGGCGGTCTCCGACACTGAGCGGGGCTCTGCACGAGCCACAGGAAGGGCGAGATGTCTCGCTTGCTCTTTTAGAAAGAAAAGGCTTTTTGTAAAAAGGATACGTCGCCAGATAGCGTAGCTCACATGGATGGCTGAAGGCGGCAAAGACGGCCGGCTTCCTCAGGCACTGTCCTAAGCTGGCTTGTCGCTTTCTCAACGACGGCGGCGGCTTCTCTCAGGATGCAGCGATGCGAAGAGCTTCGCTGAAGAGATGAAAATCAGGGATTTCAGTCTCCGAGCCCCGCTTATATACGCTAAGCCACGCCCATTCTGGCGGGCTAAGACGTGTTGAGTGTGCGAGCGCCTTTTATTGGACGTGACGTCACGCCGGGCTCAGTGGTAGGCTGCAGCAGTTGCCGCAGGGCAGCCAATGAGCATCCTAGACAGCCTGCTTTAGGTCTGCTGGCTGCTGCACTGCATTGACAATGAATACAAAACATTAAGGATAATTTTTTGGCTTCAATATCTCGTGAAGATGAATCTTTCCAGTAGCATAAGCTAACTTACGCAATACGAGAGAACCTCTCGTAAGAGAACCCAGAAAGTGCACTGCTATAAACAATGAAACATAAGCCCTGCTGTCTTTAAATAAATAAACTTCAGTCACACTGTAATTGCTGTACAGTATAATGATACTAACTGTAGTTTCTCCAGCTTGAATTGTGGGTTCATCAGTAGATCACTGAGGTTTTTCACTCCAAAGTCTCCTAGTTTATTCCCGCTCAGGTCCAGCTCTCTCAGGTGTGATGGGTTTGATTTCAGAGCTGAAGTCACATCAGAACAACCTTCATCTGTCATATCACAGCAGCTTAAACTACATTAGCAGAGAAAGAGAGCAGAAAATAAGACAGAAGAAAAGAAAACTCTTTATTCTGTAAAGTCACATCATCTTTATTAGCAAATAAAACAGAGAGACTGAAGTCAGGATGAGACTCTGTTTCTCTGTAATTCTGTATATGAAGACACTTCCTAAACTACATTAGCAGAGAGAGAGAGAGAGAGAGAGAGAGAGAGAGAGAGCGAGAGAGAGAGAGAGAGAGAGAGAGAGAGAGAGAGAGAGAGAGAGAGAGAGAGAGAGAGAGAGAGTGAGTGAGAGTGAGTGTGTGTGTATTAGTCGCATCAGTCAAAAAAGGAAAGGAAGAGGAAAAAAACATATATAAGTTGCACTGAACTATAAGTCGCATTTATTTAGAAATTTATTTCACAAAATCCAAGACCAAGAACAGACATTTAATCTGGAAAGGCAAGTTATTCAGCTACACAATAGCACACAAAAAAACAGCCTGAAAAAAAACCCACAATCTAGCGAGTCCAAAAAACAAATTACCGGTAAGCAACTTTCATTTTTCATTTTTTTATTTATTTCGAGCAATATAATATCACATAACAAGGCAATAAGGAAGCATTTCTGATTAAACAGTATGACAATTTAAATTCACCATACTTTAACAATTTAAATCCATCTATTCCTCAAAACGGAGTGGGCAGAAGTCAGACTTATTTAAACTCACCCTGGTCAGTTACAGTTAAAAGAAAAACAAAGGTAGCTGCTACCAACAGTGGTAATCATAATACCTACACAGCGTATGAATACACACAGTTATAATAATACCGACAATGATAATCTGAATACCTACAAGGTAAGATAACACAGCCTATGAATACATAGAGACATCTATGTAATAGGTTATGAAATGCTTTAAATAAAAATTGTGCCGCACTAAATTTAACTAGGTCCTGTATTTTTAATAACTTTGATTTGAGAAAAAGTGGATTTGTGTGTTCCATATATTCTGCCTTGTGTATAGTACGTATAGCCCGTTTTGTAAGATAAATAGTGACTGTAATGAATTATTATAATTATTTCCCCATACTTCAACACAGTAAGTTAAGGATGGTAGAATCAGTAAACAATACAAGGTACGGAGTGTATTATCATCAAGGACATATTTTGATGATTTTATTCAGGCTTTTGGAGACTTTAGTTTGCATGTGTCTGATGTGGGTTTTCCAAGTTAGTTTATTATCTATTGTTACTTCTAAAAATTTGATTTCAGTAACATTTTCAATTTGTATCCCATCTAAATTGTCATATCCGTTTTTTTTTCTTATATTTACCAAATCATATAGCTTTAGTTTTAGGTTTAAAGATAATTTATTACTATCCATCCATTTTTTTATATTCCTTAGTTCAGTATTGACAATATTAATAACCTTCTCATAATTGTCATCACAATAGAAAATGTTAGTATCATCTGCAAGCAAAACACACTTAAGTATTATAGAAACATTAAATATATCATTGATGTACAAATTGAATAATTTAGGGCCCAAAACTGACCCCTGGGGGACACCACAATAAATTACATGACAATCAGATGAGAACTTACCCAACTGCCCATATTGTAATATGTCACTCAAGTAACTTTTTACCCATATTCCAGAGTATTAAAGGCAATATTTGAAAATGCTGGAAAAGTGGGCGGAGCCTAGCGGAGATAGAGGGGATGAACTGAGGGCAGTTAAATACTCTATCCTGATCATTTTCAATACTTTCAATTCCAACTCCTGACTCACTACAGTGGTTTTGACGAAACAATATGGTTTTTACACTGCCAAGGGCGTGGTAGCTCGTACCAAGAGCGTGGTTAGCTGGAACCTGCTTACATCAACTCTCACCGCTTATGTCATGAACTACCGCAAACATCCAATAGGAAAATTCAACTGCAGTAGCCACTGTTCAACCTCAAGAGGGCAGCACTCAGACGTTTTTACACCATATATTGTAGAATTAAAACACTTTATACCCAAATGTCAAAAAAGTTACTTGAATCAATGATCAGCACTAATAAAGCCCCAGTCTTACAGACCATTAACTAAAAAAAGTTGGTTTAGTGTTTAGTTACTCTTTAAATATTTTTCTAGGATTTGTGAAAATTTAGGAAGCAATGAAATTGGTCTATAATTGGTAAAGTTATGTTTATTTCCATTTTTGAACAGTCCATTTAATATTTATTTTAACTACTCTATTCATATTGCGATGTTCACCATTAGAGATATTGAATACAAAATATTCTGGGTACGTTTTTTTGAAGCCTTTTTTGAGAATGCTGTTTAATACATCTCATGTTCCTTTTTATATTAGTTTTATTATTAATTAATAATTTCTTATAATATCATTCATTTGCTAATCTTATTACACCAGTTAACTTAATTTTATATAACTTATTTCTATTCTCTGCATCTTTTGTTTTCAATTTAATGAATGATTTATATAGATTTTTATATGGATTTTGTAAACCTTTAGTCATCCAGGGACATTTGAAATATTTATTCTGTATGCTGCAGACTGAAATGGGGCAATGCTTATATGTATATGTAAATATTTCTAAATAAATATTATAGGCTCTGTCTGTGTCTATCTCTCCACAAACAGAGCTCCAATATTGTACTCTTGGGTCATCATTAACTGTATTCATTGCTTGAGTTTGTAATCTTTTACAACTTACATTACAGATTTCTTTAGTTTTAGAAACATTACAGTCATATATGGCAATAACAGGTAAATGGTCCGGAATATCACAAATGAGCAAACCACTAATTATCTTATTAGTCAAATTATTTGTAAAGATGTTATCAATTAGGGTTTCACTATGTGATGTGATTATACTGGGTTTTGCTATTGTTGGGAATAAAGGCATGGAGTACATTCTTTCAATAAATTAATTGGTCAGTTTGTGTGTTTGGATTTAAAGGGATAGTTCGGCCAAAAATGATATTTAAACATGCATTACTCAGCCTCAAGCCGTTCGAGATGCATATGTCAATCTTTTTTCAGACGAACACATTTTCAGTTATTTTAGAAAATGTCTTAGACCCTTCAGTGGATATAATGTGAAGCTACGGGGTCCACGGGGGCTTCACATTACATCAACTGAAGGGTCTAAGACACTTTCTAAAATAACTGAAAATGTGTTCGTCTGAAACAAGATTGACATACGCATCTCGAACGGCTTGAGGGTGAGTAATGCATGGTTTAAATATCATTTTTGGCCGAACTATCCCTTTAAGAGGACAATGTTGAAGTCCCCAGAAATGAATAAGAACTTATTATTAACTGCTGAAAATAGATTCTCCATCACCCCATTGAAAGTATCAACACTTGACACCGGTTATCTATAAACACAACTTATAATAATGTTTTTTTTTTTCATTCCATTATTGATTTCTATTGTTATGCATTCCTATCATAGATCGCACCTCTGTGGCTCTCTTCAATCACCAAAGGACACTGTCACCAGAGTATTGAACTTCATTTCCCATCAGCCCCGTACCTAGGTCTAATCACCTGCACAGGTGTATCCACTTCTCCCCTCTATATAAACTGCCTCTGAACTGTTACACATTGCAAAGTCTTGTTTTGCCCTGGCTAACATTTCCGAGCGTTTGTTTTCTACTTTGATTGTATCCTGTTTCTCTGATCCTTGCCTGTTTATTGGTTCTCGTGTTCTCTCGTCTGCCGCCTGCCCCGACCCTTGCCTGGTATTGTTTATGATTTTGGATTTCCTCTGCCTTTCCTGTTGCTGATCTCTGTACTTTGCCTGCCTGACTATTCTCTATTAAATATACTGCAAATGGATCCGAATGACTCTGACTCACAATTCCATTACATTGTCCAATACAATTGACATGTTATTCAGAAGCGAATATTTTATAGTTTTATGCACATATAGCGCAGCCCCACCTCCTGTTTTATTTTGTCTATTCACGTAATGCAGAACCTACTCATTTATTTCAAAGTCAATTCCTTTCTCTTGATTGAGCCAAGTTTCAGATATAGCTATCACACTGAAGGGATAGACAACATTTAGTAAATATTCTCTTATTGCATTCAAATTTGTATACAAACTTCTGCTATTAAAGTAAATAATAGTAAATTTATCCTTAGTAATGCAATTGTTGCTGTATTGTTCATTTGTATAGTAATTACAGTTATGTATAGTAGAAAGGAAATTATTGTCAGGATCAATATCAGTCTCTACATCATGCATTTTGTACTAAGTATATTCAATTGCACTCAGATCCAGTTGACAAAGTAGTTCAATTCTCTGCAATAGGTCTATCTCTGTGTAATTGTCCTTTTGACCACCTGTGTGTAGCTCAGTGCTCATTATGATAGTGTAAGTTGGATGTGGCCTCGATTGTTTCCAGATGGCTGATGTGCATTGTGGTCATTGTCCAACTCCATGTTCCCTATCGGTCAGTCACTACAACGTAGGTCATGACTGACCAATAGGAATCTCGCTAGAGAGGCCAATCTACGTCGAGTGAAATTAAAACAAGTCAATACACATTGGCGTGCAATCATTTGCAACAGCTGTGCAGCCTCGCAACGCGGGTATTTAACAAACAGCTGGTGCGATTGCACACTAGCTTTTTGCTTCGGAGCCAAGCACTTCATATGCTAAACAGAGTGAATTTGACGAGCCTCTTCTGGATCTCTCCACTTTGGTGTCTCTCCTGTCTGTGTTCACCGTGACCGTCTTTTTCGCCGTCCTTTTTCAAGATGACTTTCTAACTGTGTGTTTATGGATGCGGTCGTTACCTGGGGTGACAGGATGGTCACGATCGCTGCCTCGTGTGTCTGGGCCTCGAACATGCTGAGGCAGCATTTCTGGGTGAGTCATGTACCCATTGTGGGAAGATGACCATCTCTGAGCTGCGGTCGAGACTCTCGTTCCTGCAAAGGGGCGTGCCTCTGCCTCGATCCAATCCTCCTCAGAGGGTTGCTTCGGGCAGTGACACGGGAGACCTGAGGATTACAGTGAGTGCGCTTTCTTCGGGAAACCAACCCCCTAGGAACCCTTACCCCTCTCACGCTCCGCAGCCAGTTGAGCCACCAAAGGAATGTGCTGGAACATCTTCGAGGTGTGTACCAGTCGTTTCCTTTGGTGCTCCCGGCGACAGTCAGATGTTGATCGCTGCATCGGAGGGTGGGTCAGACCTCTCCGCGGGGTTATCCCTATTGCTTGTACACTTTTTTTCTACCACATCTTTTCCTTCCCTTCGCCTCTCTATTAATGTGCTTAGACACAGAGCTCTGTGAACCGCCAGCCTCTTTAGCAATGACCTTTTGTTTCTTGCCCTCCTTGTGCAAGATGTCAGTGGTCGTCTTTTGGACAGCTGTCAAGTCAGCAGTCTTTCCCATGATTGTGCAACCTACAGAACTAGACTGAGAGACCGTTTAAAGGCCTTTGCAGGTCTTCCCCATGATTGTGTAGCCTACAGAACTAGACTGAGAGACCGTTTAAAGGCCTTTGCAGGTGTTTTGAGTAAATTAGCTGATAAGAGTGTGGCAACAGGTGTCTTCAATATTGAACCTTTTCACAATATTCTAGTTTTCTGAGATACTGATTTTGGAGGTTTTCATTAGTTGTCAGTTATAATCATAAAAATTAAAAGGAATGAACACTTGAAATATATCAGTCTGTTTGTAATGAATGAATATAATATCCAAATTTCACTTTTTGAATGGAATTACTGAAATAAATCAACTTTTTGATGATATTCATCTATATGAAAAGAGAGAGATGTCAGTCGTTCCCTTTCGTTGTCACTCCGAGTTACGTCGGATGACGACGAATGGGGTTTCGCTTAGAAAGCCTATCGACTTCGAGTATACAAAACGAGCCAATGGCAAAGAAATGCCATGGGTCTGCGGAATTTGCATAGCTGATCTCCGCCTTACCTCGTGGGTATAAAAGGAGGACGCCAGCAAGGCAGCAACATGCAGATATGTTTTCGCTTCGGAGCCAAGAGTATCTCTTCACTCCACAGCCATTTCTGACTTCGCTCTACGAGACGAGCCACTCTCTCGGTGTTGGTGTGACGGCGATCTGCAGCGAGTTCACATTGCCTGCTGATCTGTGCAGTGATCTGCCAGTGAGTGTGTTTCTCCCTGCTCGCTTAAACATCGCAGAGTTTTTTCCTCCTCTCACAAAAGAGCTCGCACGTGGCACGTCTTTTTAAAGACGGCTCGCCCGTGCATTTCTGGTTGCGGTCGACTCATTTCCGATTTTGATGGGCACATTCTCTGCTCTGCGTGTTTGGGCTTGATCACACTAGAGCAGCGTTTGTGGATGACCCATGTTCTTCCCGCGGGAACGTGATCATCGCGGCATTACAGTCGAGACTCAATGATCTCAGAGAGAGAGTCCCCTCATCCACACCCCAATCTAACACTCTCCACGTGAGGTGCTACTTAGGCTGGTGGCCAGGGTGAGAGTGTGGAACAAACCGCCGACTATTTGTCCGTGGACCACGCCCCCCTCTTCAGTGGCGCAACCTGCGAGTGTTCAGGGGATTCCCCGGGTCTATTTTCAGATGCCCCGCAGGTTTCCCTTGATGCTCCAGAATCGGATCTGTTGTCCATCGCAGCATCACAGGGTGGGCTAGAATCTTCAGGAAGTGAAGATTCGACAGTGCTGGCACTTTCGGGTGTGCATATGGCATTTGTCGAGTCAGATCCTGAGATGACAGCCATGCTTTCCCGGGCCATCCCGGATGTGCATCAGGAGATCTCGAAATCCTCAATCCCTCGTTGATTTCCTCCACCGTTCCTTCCCTCGACGGGGCCGCTGCCCATGGGTACACTGGGGTCCCCCCGGTTGAACGCTCTGTTGCGATGCTACTGTGTCCTCAGAGTGCTTCTTCTCGGGCGCGATCCTAAGCAGCTGTCCGAAGCCTGTAGTTTTTTCGTCTACACTTGTGGCGAAATCCTATAGCACCGCAGGACAGGCAGCTGCCTCACTGCATGCCATGGCCATTCTGCTGGTCTACCAGACCCAGATGCTCACGGACATGCACGAGGGCAGGACTGACCCAAGGCTCTTCAATGACCCTTGCTCCCCGAGCAACGAAAGTGGCCGTACGCTCTCTGGGTCAGGTGATGCTCACCATTCTGGGGCTGACCGGTCTGATGTGCAGGATGTCGGGCGAACCCGTCTGCTCGACACCCCCATATCCCAGTTCGGCCTCTTCGGCGGTGCGGTTGAGCGCTTTTGCCCAACAGTTCTCAACCGCCCATGAGCAGATTGAGGTTTATTCTGCCGACGGCCCCGCCATCTGCTCAGATCCCCCAGTCTGCCCACTGCCGAAGACGCCCTCCCACGGTTCCAACCCCGCCTGTTCAACGGGCTGGCTCTGGAAACCGCAGGGGGACGCCACAGCCTTCTCCAGCCCCGCCCCTCGCTATACGCCGGGTTAAGCGGCACTCTTGAGACGGGCTGCTCAGAGATGGGACTCAGTTCTTTCCAGGAGCTGGTAGCAGGGCCACTCCTTTCCCCGGTGGAGGGCCGGGGAAGAATCCTTATTCTCAGAAAGAACTGACTCTCCCTTCTCTGAGCACACAGAGTTCATGGACGACACGGTGCGCCGCCCCAGAGCCGTGCACCCCTCATCCCCCTGTCTCAAAGCCGGATGACAGTGTGTGCCGTCCCCGGACCGTACCGCTCTCATCCCCCTCTGTCGCCAGACCCCTGGCAGAGCAGGCCATTGTCCCGGAGAATCCGTTGGGTTACGGCCAATCCTGGACCTGCGCATCTGAACCGGCCCCTTCACAGGCTGCCGTTCAAGATGCTCCTGGCCAAACGCATTCCCGAATGCGTGCTGCCACAGGATTGGTCTACAGTGGTCGACCTGAAGGACGCCTACTTTTTTGTCTCCGTTCTCCTTCGACTCAGACCGTAGCTATGGTTTGCTGTCAGGGTGCGTGCATATCAATACGCTGTTCTCCCATTCGGGCTAGCCCTGTCTCCTCGCGCCTTCACAAAGGTTGTCGAGGCACTCTTGTTCCTCCAGGGGAACACGGGGTTCGCATCCTAAACTATCTCGGTGACTGGCTGTCCTAGCTCCCCCTCGAGACCAGGTTTGCGAACACAGGGACCCAGTGCTCCGGCACCTAGCTTGTCTGGGCCTTCGGGTCAACTGGGAAAAGAGTAAACTTTGCCCCATGCAGAGGATCTCTTTTCTCAGTATTGACTTGGTCCTCTTCTCCACTCAGCCATTGCTGACTTGCCTGAGACTATCAGGCGCAAGAGTGCGGTTCCACTGAAGTTTTTTAGAGGCTCCTGGGGCATATGGCGTCGGTAGCCGCAACATCGCCGCTCGGATTGCTCATATGAGACGGCTTCAGCTTTGGCTTCGCGACCGAGTCCCGAGGTGGGCATGGCAACACGGCGTGCTTCCACTAAATGGAATAGTGTCTGAATTAATGAATGAATGAACGGCACAGATGCACGCATGCTGTTGTATACTACAGCTGTACAGCCCGCATCTGTGTCGTTCATTCACTCTCGCACCTACATTAGTAAACATGTTATTTTTACATGAACACATCAAAACTATATTGCTATAGCCTACTGAGATGAGTAAAATAGACTGAAATATGTTTAAATAAAATGTCTTTGTATAAGCAACAAACTGCAAAAGAACATTTATATGCTAATATATCATAAACATGATGTTACAGACTAAATATGAATGTTTAGACAAGATTTCGTTGATTAGTTTTGGATAGATTATAAAGTTTTTACTGTAAAAAAAGACTGCCACATCAAATAAGCTTTTGAAAAATTGTTCACCAATTTTTGCTCAAAAATATTGTTTGCTTATATATTGTTAAATATATAGTATGGGATGGTTTGTCAAAAATAAAGTAGGTATATTGAATTATCAACTAAGAAGTTATTATAGTGTTTGTTCCAATATTCAAACTAATGAATCCTTACATTTGAAATACGTAAAATGTATACCTTTTACAAAGAAAGATTACACTTGAATATTGTTAAAATTTTATTTGTTGTTGTAATTGTAACCTTTTTTTTATTGTGTTTTATTAGTGACACATTTTTGGGAGAGGATACATAATTCCAAAACTTTCTGAAACTACAGAATTGGTTCCAAGTTAGAGCTGGAAACATCTTGAATGTGAGGACAAAAAACTAAATATATATATATTTATATATATAAGACTAAAATTTTATCTTTGAATATAATTTCATTATTTAATATTATGTATCTGTATTATTATTCTTTATTTAGTATTCATAATTGTATTATCTTATGAAGTTTAAAATGCATGAGTAGACTGTAGATTGCATGTGTTTAAGGAACATATTTTAGACACAAGGAGGGTAGCTGGGAGGATTATGTATTCTGCTTAGAAGTATGTAATGTTCACTTAGCAGAGATGTTCCAATGATGAATATACTTCAAATGTGTACAGTTGGTATGCACTTGGCAAGAAAATGAAGTTTCAACTGATCCAAATGTACCATTAATGTATACACTGAGAAATAGTTTCTTAATGTGGAAAGTGGATTGTACCATGTGCATATACACTCACTTAAAGGATTTTTAGGAACACCATACTAATACTGTGTTTGACCCCCTTTCACCTTCAGAACTGCCTTAATTCTATGTGGCATTGATTCAACAAGGTGCTGAAAGCATTCTTTAGAAATGTTGGCCCATATCGAAAGGATAGCATCTTGCAGCTGATGGAGATTTGTGGGATGCACATCCAGGGCACGAAGCTCCCTTTCCACCACATCCCAAAGATGCTCTATTGGGTTGAGATCTGGTGACTGTGGAGGCCATTTTAGTACAGTGAACTTATTGGGTCTCATTCATGAAACACGAGCAGAACGAATTATTGTGTAAATCGTGTGTAAAGTGCTTCTGGCATAAATTTTCGGATTCATTAAAATGTTCGTATTTTCCAAATGTTAGTTGATACGCAAGAAATCTACACCTGCTCCCAGCCACGCGTAAATAGTGCGCTTAACACCCGAACGTTTTGCTCATTAATAAGGCTGCAGTTTAATTCACCTTAATCGGGTACATATTTACACAGCATTTTTAAAACATAGCCTATTGTATATAGTAATTACATACGTTTTTTTCTTTTTACTTTTATTATGAGAGCCAGTAGTAGCATCTGCGGTGGTGGTCCTCCTCCAGTTTGAATACGATTTTTCCGAAGTGAACTAATTCGTTTTTTTGCTGTCAAGCTTCATGTCAAACCATTTTCTTCTCACTTCTGGGACTGTTCGATTAACAGATGAAACTCCATTAACTGCATCTGTAATATGCTGCCAAGCTTCCTTTTTAGGACCTGATACGCCACTATGTACGCCGCAAATTACTATAACATTAAAGGTTAACAACAGAGCCTAAAATTTTAGCCTAAATTCAAATGCTATTTATTTTTTAGATATAACAATCAACACCCAACACATTATAAAAACATGTAAACTGAACATAAGGCAGTTTTTGCATTAACTAATTTGTTATTGAAATAGCCTATAATAATTTACACAGTTGCTGTTATATTTATTAAAGATATTTTAAACACAAATTAAATAGGCTAATCAAGAAATCATTAACAGGTTAAGTAAAATATAATATATAAGCTAATATATTGAATTTGTTTAGTGCAAGAGTTCATTTCTTTAGGAACCAACAAGTTGTGGACACTGAATCACTTGCCTGTTGAGGTAAATATAATGCTAGTGACAAGCTATGCTGTTTTATTGACGTCTTTCTGCTGCTGAAACACTGATTGAGCGATTGCACTAGTTATGATGTCTTTCAGTAAGTATACTGGTTCTTTCAACATACCTTCAGGTGTCCATTCATGTTTATTCTGTAACTGAGGAAGAGATGATCGCGTTTACTCGCGCTGCCGCTTGAATGAGGAGCTAGTACAGTGATCTGTCACGCCACATCAAAGAGCGCCAAAACGGCATTTATTGTTTGAATTTCGTGATCAAATAGTCAGAATTTGAAAGATTACACCTGGCTTATTATCGAAAGTATCAAAACACGAAGCTTGTATTTGGTGTTAATAGTGGTTAGGCTACAAAACTGAATTCGTTGTGTACATATAAGACGGGCGGGGCCGGGGGTAGCAGGGGCGGGGCGGGGCGTGTTCGGTACGCAATGAGAGTATCGCGATTCGAATCGTGGGTTCTGTATCGCGTTTTTTCGGTTCGGTTCAAATATCATTACACCCCTAATATATATATATAAAGGGGTGTGACGAGACGCTTATCTCACGAGACGAGACAAGACAAGAGATTGGGTTCACGAGAACGAGACGAGACGAGATTTTTGCACAGTTTTGTGCAGGTGCATTTTGCAATGTTTAACTAATAATCTTATAAAGTAGACCTGAAATGACATGCATTATGAGTATGAATTATCAAATGCATTGAAAGAAAACAATATACAAGCACTGTAAAAGGTTTTTATTGACTGGCTTTTCTCCTGTATGATTTCATTTAGTCTCTTCAGACCTTACTGTACATTTAAGAGCTTTCAGAACTTCTGATTGAGGCTGTGTGTGACCTCCTAACTGAACTCGAGAAGTCTTATTAAGTGCAAACAATAAGTGCAAGAGCAACCATAATCAAAGTTAGCACAGACTCTTTATAATTGTTCTGAAATTGCTGTTGTATTTTGCACCGGCAGTTATAGGGTTAATGCGGTTAGTTCGGAAAAGGCCGGTAGAGAAACGAGCCTGGTGTGTTTGTCTCCACAGTTGGTCTTGGGTTCCGATTATAAGTACAGAAACGGAGCCTTTTGTCTGTTGTCTTTAAGACATTACAGTACTCTCTCAATATTCGAAGTGCAAACTGACACGATAGCCGCAAATAAACATTCCAGAGATGGGTATCGGGAGACGGACTATTGTATGTTCGTGGCCTAATTTGTGCGCAATGCACATCAGGGAGCTCGTGTTTTACTTTCACTGCTATCGTGATCGCGCGTACTCTGTATAGGGGAGCAGCGGTGCTGAGTGTGCATTCTACAAGATAAGACATTTGTCAGACGTTTAGTCTATGTTGTGCAACGAATCCTCCGGCATCCTCACGCGATCAGTGAACTGTGATTCGTGCTGCACTGATTGTAACGGCAACTCGTGCTGGATGAGCAGAGCAGACTTTTACATTATTTTATAATGTTTTTATTTATTTATATATATATATATATAAAAACAGCAAAACTACAGTTCTCTTACGAGAGTATCTCTCGTACTGCGTAATATCTTACGCTATGGGGAAAACTCTTTTCCACGAGATATTGAAGCCAAAAATTATCCTTAATTTTTTATTAATGTAAAACGCTTTGCAGCAGCAAGCAGACATAGGCGAGACAGCTCGCGCGCCTATTGGCTGCCCTGCGGCAATAGCAGCAGCCTATCGAGAGAGGCTCTGCGTGACGTCACGACGAATGGGGGCCTTTCGCGCCCATATCGTCACGTCCCGCCAGAAAGGGCGTGGTCTCGCCCCATATCTAGGCTCGATAGCTGCTCTTACGTTGATTTTCATCTCTTCAGCGAAGCCTCCCGCATCGCTGGATCCAGAGTGAGAAGCCGCGCCGTCGACCTGTAGCCTTCAGCGGGACGTGCCATCGAGCCTGGAGTCGCTGGCCTCGCCGCCTTCAGCCGCCGTACCTGCTGCGCTTTCCGGCGTACATATCCTTTCCTCTGCTTAGAGTGTGTGTGATTGCATTATCTGCCTTTTTTTCCCACCCCTCTAAAAGAGCGGCGTCTTTTTAAAGATGCCTTCCTGTGGTTCTTGCCGAGCCCCACTCAGCGATGAGGACCGCCATGTCATCTGCGTGTCCTGCCTGGGTGAGGATCACGCGGCCATCGCGCTCGCTGACGGCGGATGCCATCATTGTGAACGTTTGCCTATGGTGACTCTGCGGACTCGCCTAGCTGCGTTATCCGAGCCCGCATCCCAGCCTGCCGTGACGCCGCGCCGCAAGAAGCGCCGCGCCCAGCGCGCGCCCGAGCTATTTCCAGCCCGCCAAAGCTCGCCGGTTCGCCCGCCAGCTTCGCCGGCTTCGCTCGAGTCGCCCACGGACGGACAGTGGCCGCCGTCTGCCGCCGCGTCCGCACTTGAGCTCGACGAACTTACCGGAGACGGCATTGAAACTGAGCCGATGCGTCCGCTCTCTCAAGCCGTGGATTACATCGGCCTCGACTGAAAGGCGTTCGCGCAACTAACGCGCAATAGGCTGGACGGACGCTTTCTCGGGAAAGACGAAGCTCCGTCACAGTCGAGACCCGCGCCTTTCCCCCTGAATGGTGAGAAACATTTGTGGCTAACTATCCGAGATGACGGAAGCTGAGCGCTCCGTGTTCCTCGACGTTCTCGCTCTGCTGGACGCCGCCCCCCTCAGCGCGGGCCCCGGCCGAGGATTGAGGTAAAGCCCGAGGTCTCAAGGCCTTCCTAGTCTCTCTAGGAAAGTGACGGTGTTCAGATCCCGCTGCGGCCGGATTTCCAACAAAACTTCTCGCTCGTTCAGTTCCATGCGTTGTGACTGTCCCAGTGTATTTCGCAGTGAAGCAGCCGGTGTCTCAGCCCGCTTGCCTGCGCACAAAAGCCGTTTCTATGGCTACCCAGATAAATCCAATAAAGAGTGCATTTTCTGGTGTCCCGGCCACGGCCGATGGTGTTACGAGTGTTGTAAGAATGCCCACGTCCCAGTGCCCATTCCCACACCCAGACACAGCCCGCCATGGTGCAGGGCTAGCACAAATAAAACCAACTCATGTTGGTTGTGCAGAAAATGTAGTGAACGCGCCCATACAATGCCCGCTTACACTACATGATGCGTGTCCCTTGGTTTCTGTAAAAACGAAACTAACACACATTTAGTCGGCGCGAGCCGACAGTGTTCTCAGTGCAGTAAATGTGCCCGCTGTCCCGCATTTCCTCACTGACACGCCGAATCCCACGGGATTCACCCCCGCTCGCTTTCTATGCACAACCCGTCACAGAGAAGCTGAGCGCGGCCAGGCTGCCCGCGTGGATTAGCGCGCACCCCGCACGCTGTGAACACAGCGTTGATTCAGTCGGCGCGAGCCGAGTGTTCTCCGTGCTGAAAATGTGCCCGCTGTCTCGCGCCCGCATTTCTCACAGACACTCCGAATCTCACGGGATTCGCCCCCGCTCGTTTTCTCTGCACAACCCGTCACAGAGAAGCTGAGCGCGGCCAGGCTGCCAGCTGTGATCAGCGCGCGCCTCGCACGCTGTAAACACAGCAGTGATTTAGTCGGCGCGAGCTGACAGTATTCTCAGTGTAGTAAATGTGCCCGCATGTAGTAAATGTGCCCACATTCCCTCACACGCGCCGAATCCCACGGGATTCGCCCCGCTCGCTTTCTCTGCGCGTCCCGCCATAGAGAAGCTGAGCGCGGCCAGGCTGCCCGCTGTGATCAGCGCGCCCCCCGCCTCGAACGCTGTAAACACGGTGTTGTGTTCCCAGTACACAGGGGCTCTCGAGCCGCCGTCCTGCCGCGGCCAGAGCCCAGATTTCATTCTACCCCTAGCTATTCACGCAGATGCGTGGTCAAGGCTTCCCGGGGTATCAGAATGGGTGTTGAACACTATAACGAGAGGCTGTTCGCTACAGTTCGCTCGACGCCCCCGCCGTTATACGGCGCGAGTCGAAACTACGGTGTAAAGCGAAGTGTTTCATCTACTTCGAGCCGAGATAGCGAAACTACTGAGAGAAGGGGCTATAGAACCTCTATCTCAGGGCGAAGGGGGCTTATACAGCAGATATTTTCTGGTACCGAAAAAAGATGGTGGGCTCAGACCCATTCTAGATCTGCGACTGCTGAACAGAACGCTTGTGAAGCGCCAGTTCAGAATGCTTACGACCAGGAAAATCCTCGCGCAAGTGCGCCAAGGAGACTGGTTCATGTCAATAGATCTGAAAGACGCCTATTTTCAAATACAAATAGCGTCCCATCACAGGCGATTCTTGAGATTCGCCTTCGAGGGCCAGGCATATCAATACACAGTCCTGCCGTTCAGCCTGTCCCTAGCACCCCGTACGTTCACGAAGTGCATGGACGCGGCCCTCGCCCCCCCTGAGACTTCGGGGCATGCGAGTTTTTGAACTAGTTGGACGATTGGCTGATTCTAGCTCGTTCACGAACGGAGCTCATAGAACACAGGGCCGCATTACTCGAGCACCTCGAGGAGCTGGGCCTTACAGTCAGTTGGGCGAAAAGCTCACTGCTCCCCAGTCGGAGAATTTCCTTTCTGGGAACAGTGTTAGACTCGCTATCCATGACAGCACGCCTGTCACCGGAGCGCGGATTGAATATTCAGCACGTCGCGAGATCCTTCCGCCACGGCTCTATAGTCCCGCTCAGAAGGTTTCAGAAAATGCTGGGTCTGATGGCCTCAGCAGCCTCCGTACTCCAGTTGGGCCTGCTCCGCATGCGCCCACTGCAGCTATGGCTAAAAGCACGAGTTCCCCCCAGGGCGTGGACCGCAGGTCTATTTCGCCTCAGGGTCGACCTTCAGTGCATTTCGGCTCTGAAACCATGGAAAGCAACCGACTGGTATCAGTCAGGTGTGAGTCTGGGGATCCCCTCGAGTGTGAAGGTGGTGTCTACGGACGCCTCCACTTCGGGGCAGGGAGCGCTGCTCGAAGGCAGACCGCTAGCTGGCCTATGGTCAGTACGGGAGAAGCTCCTTCACATAAACTGCTTGGAATTAATAGCAGTCGACAAAGCGCTACGGCGCTTCTGTCCCCAGATAAAAGGCCACCACGTATTGGTCCGGTCGGACAACATGTCAGTGGTGGCGTACTTAAATCACCAGGGCGGCGTCAGGTCCCGAAACCTTTACAGGCTGACGGAACGCCTCCTGGTCTGGGCTCAGCACAACCTGCTCTCGCTGAGAGCGGCGCATGTGCCTGGTCACCTAAATGTGGGGCCAGACAGGCTGTCCAGAAACAACGTCCCAGCAGGAGAATGGTCTCTGCACCCGCAGACGATCCAGCTGCTGTGGGAAACGTTTGGCAAAGCGCAGGTGGACCTGTTCGCGTCCCAAGAAAACGCTCACTGCCCGAGATTCTTCTCGAAATGCCGGGAGGCGCTGGCCCATGTTTGGCCCCGCCGCCCCCTATATGCTTTTCCCCCTGTCTCACTCCTGCCTCAGGTGTTGGAGCGAATCAGGAGGGAGGGATGCCCAGTGCTACTCATAGCTCCGCTCTGGACAAACCAGTCGTGGTTCCCTGTCCTGATGCAGCTGACCAGCGCTGCCCCATGGCCTTTACCGTTGAGGAGAGACCTCCTCTCTCAGGCGGGAGGCTCGATTTGGCATCCTCGCCCGGATTTGTGGTCCCTGCACGCAGGGGCCATCAACGGGTACCCGCTGACCTCCCAGAGGGAGTGTTAAACACGATCGCGCAGGCTAGAGCCCCGTCTACCAGACGGCTCTACACCTCGAAGTGGTCTGTGTTCTCTGCTTGGTGTCAAGCGCAGAGCTTTTCACCTGTAGACTGCGGGGTTACGGAAGTGCTTTCCTTCCTTCAGGAGCTACTGGATAAGGGCAGGACCCCTTCCACGCTCAAAGTATACGTGGCGGCCATAGCAACGTTTGTAAAACCGGTGTCTGGCCAGTCACTAGGAAAGAACGACTTAGTCGTGCGTTTCCTTAGAGGAGCTCGGAGGCTAAACCCTCCCAGGCCCCCTTCAGTCCCGACATGGGACCTTTCCACGGTCTTGGAGGCCATGAAAGGTGCCCCATTCGAGCCAATCCAGTCGTCAGACATGAAACACTTGTCTTCAAGACAGCGTTTCTTATGGCTCTCGCTTCAGTGAAGCGCGTAGGGGACTTGCAAGCGCTCTCAGTGAGCGCGTCATGCATGGAGTTTGGACCTAATGACTCTAAGGTCATACTCAAACCGAAGCACGGCTACGTGCCAAAATCCCTCAACACACCGTTCAGGGCCCAGGTGATTTCCCTGTCTGCCCGTCCGGTTCTCAATGAGGAGAAGGACGCGAGTCTCCTTTGCCCTGTTAGGGCACTAAGGGCTTATGTGTCCCGCTCGTCTGGTTTCAGACAGACTGAGCAGCTTTTCGTTTCGTTTGGTGGCCGTGCTAAGGGACTTGCCGCTTCGAAACAGAGCCTATCCAGATGGATAGTTGGTGCCATGGCTTACACTTCTAAGGGCCTACAGTGCCCTTTGGGTGTTGGAGCGCACTCCACAAGAGGCATGGCCTCCTCGTGGGCATGGTCTAGCGGGGTTACCCTGCAAGATATTGTATGGCCGCGGGCTGGGCCTCGCCGTCTACATTTATAAAATACTATAACTTGGAGGTTCCCGCCTTGCAAGCTAAGCTTTTGGCGGTATAAAGTTCAGTGCTATCTGCCCGCTGTGCGGCTCAGATACTGAGTTTGACCTGCGTATTGCTCACTGACCGGTACAGCAGCTCATTAAAATGTCGACACACTTGTGGCCACCCAGTTCAGGCTGAATGTTCACCCTGACGGTATGGTCTATTTGTCACATGATCAGCTCCTTCGGATGCTATTTACAGGGAATGATGCTTCTAGCCTCTCTTCCCTCACTCTCTGTGAGTTTATGGTGATTATGCACTATATGCGCCCCGGGCTTCGGCCCCTGGGACTTTGGTGTTGGATCCCTACCAGCACGGCGTGTTGCATGGTGTTCCCCATAGCGTAAGATATTACGCAGTACGAGAGATACTCTCGTAAGAGAACGTACTCGGTTACTAACGTAACCTCGGTTCTCTCTAGAGAGGGAACGAGTACTGCGTATCTTGCCGTGCTTGGAATACGCTCTGGTTCGCTTCGGCGATGAAAACCAACGTAAGAGCAGCTATCGAGCCTAGATATGGGGCGAGACCACGCCCTTTCTGGCGGGACGTGACGATATGGGCGCGAAAGGCCCCCATTCGTCGTGACGTCACGCAGAGCCTCTCTCGATAGGCTGCTGCTATTGCCGCAGGGCAGCCAATAGGCGCGCGAGCTGTCTCGCCTATGTCTGCTTGCTGCTGCAAAGCGTTTTACATTAATAAAAAATTAAGGATAATTTTTGGCTTCAATATCTCGTGGAAAAGAGTTTTCCCCATAGCGTAAGATATTACGCAGTACTCGTTCCCTCTCTAGAGAGAACCGAGGTTACGTTAGTAACCGAGTACGTTTAGGAGAATGTGAGTGTAGCAGTGGATATTCTATGGTAATCTCACCCTGGCGCGCGATCGCGAAAGAAAGATTTCACTCGACGAGAAATCTCGTCATGTTTTGGTCTCGCGAGATCTCGTGGCACGAGATCTCGTCACACCCCTAATATATATATATATATATATATATATATATATATATATATATATATATATATATATATATATATATATATATATTGCCCTTGCTTTCTTTCTTGTTTGACACACCTGAATGAAAGGCTCATTATTATGCGGGTCTTTGTCTTCTCAGGTGAGAACCAACTAATTATTCATGATGAGGTTGGGCCGTTCATTCCCATTCGCATATTGCCTTGCCAAAAAAAAATGTTTTTCACAATTTAAAATAATCTATTGTTTTATGTGAATAATTAGGCAGGATGATTTTCAGATCATTTTCAGAAATCTCCACTTTGTCCGGAGTTTATAGAAATAATCGTTTTCTGTGATAAAAACAGGGTTTTCGTGTATATGAGAGGCCAAACCGCAGGGAAAAATCTGCATTTTCCCTTCATGTAAACGGGGCCTCAGTCGCCTCTACAATAAGGAAGCCCCTCTTTCTGGTGGTCTATGGCACATTCTGTGGTGTTTCACTGGCGTATTGCATGGATAAGTGAAGCGATTCCCCACTGGGCGCTTCAACATAAAGAGCAGTTTCCCTAAAAGAGCAAAATTGATGTTGAGCGTCTTTTTAACCCTCAGAGCCCGACGGCATCGTCGACGACGCCACACGTCACCTCCGATAAAAAATCATATTTTTCAATGACAGATTTATTGATTTTCTTACCGTTTTTTCCAGCAGAAAGCTAAAGAGCTAGCCATCACGGGGGTGTCTTTGGTGTCTTTCTAGCCTTTACAGAAGGTTTTCTATCCAGCCTGGAACTTGTGCATCCTTTCTGAGTTTTTCAGCAATAAATCCAAACGTTTATATCCAACTTTGATACACTTGAAGTCCATAATTTATAAATATTCCGTCATATTTGCCGCTAGCTCGATGCGAGCTGCCATTTTGGATATCACGTGATGTTTTCACGTGATGGTTGTTGACCAATTACAGGCTGATCCGTCGTAAACATTGGTGTGCGTCATTACGCACGTGCAGAGGTGGAAAGTAACGAATTACATTTACTCGCGTTACTGTAATTGAGTAGTTTTTTTGTGTACTTCTACTTTTTAAGTAGTTTTTAAAATCTGTAATTTTACTTTTACTTAAGTATGTTTTGTTTGAAGTATTGTAATTCGCTACATTTTAAAACATATCCGTTACTGAGTAAAAAAAAATAATACAAAAAAAATATGCTTTTGATGAAAACATCGCGCTCCGGAAACTACAGCATTGATTGATTGAAGGGCGGGAGAACAGACGCGCTAAAATCACAACACAATGGAGAAGGTGACGGACAAGACAGACAGTGATGCAGACCCAGCTGAACGCGAAATGCTGTCGAAATCTCACTCGCACACATACCGGTATGTGAAGCCCTGGTCAGGGAATACTTTGGATAGAGAAAAAAATGGAGTTTAAAGTATAATGCGGATGTCACGTAAAACAAGCAAACTGGTAGATGTATGGATGAATAAATCGAAAGTAAGCTGTACAATAAATCAAATCGCGACATGATCTGTGAATATTAAAGCACAAAAGACTGCTATGTAAATATATAATCTGCTTGTTCTGCGTGTCTCTGTGTGAATGAGCTGTACTGTTTTGTTTTGTTTACTTACTGCATACTCAAGTACGCGACGCGCTCATGCTGTTTTCAGCATCTCACAAACAATACGAGGACATGAATGAACATTTCCAGAGCTGCTCTGAGAGAACTCCTAATGAGCATTTTCATAATTTTATTTGAGAAAAAACATTGTCAAATACACTCTGAAACAGGACTTAACAACCCGTCAAAATAAAAGTTCGGTTTTACTAGAAGAAATTATATATTACTATTTTAGGCCTACAATAGAATGTAGGCTACCTACTTCTCATATAATAATATTAACAACAACAATAATAATACTACAATTTATTTAAACATTATTTAAGGAATATATATTATTTGTCCATGGTTTGAGTAAATCTGTTTTGTACTTTGCCAAAAACTAAAAGGATAAAACGTTTGCTAAACTTTGATTTGATTACCACCGTTTTTGATAATATATGCATTAAATCATAAAAAGAAAAAAAATCTGAATAAGAAACATTTCATAGAACTCTATTTTTAAACATTTTAATAAGTTAATGATAAAAATAAGGTTCATAAAATCTAATTCATAATCAATTGTTCAATAAAACATATCTAATCAACTAATTTCAATAAATGTTCAATTTATTGAACATTCAACAAATGTTTCATTTATTTAACTGTCATTTTAACTGATGATAATAATAACCATAATTTAATAATACAGTTTATATAAACCATGATATTTTCTGAGATGTTATCATACTGTGAAACTCTCATATGTTACAGCCCTGCACGAGAGAGTCCCCCACCACACCCCCGCTGTTAAAGTTACTCAGCTACTTTTACTCTGAGTACATTTTAAACGAGCTACTTTTTACTTTTACTTGAGTAGATTTTTAGACCGGTACTTTTACTTGTAATTAACACTGCATGAAAAGTGGGATTTTCGTCAGTAAGCGCCACTGTAGATTGTCGTGGAAGTTCAGGTTTACGACAGCACACGGCAATTTGCAGGCAACACCCAAAACTGCCGTGAATTGTCGGAAATTGACGTGGGCCTTGCTTGGCAGTGGTCCCCCCATGACCCCCTCCTCCTAATTCTAGAGGAGGCTTTAACATGTAAATGAAAATGCTGTGAGCTATACAAATGCAAATGAGGGTAGCAGGGGGAGTTTTACCCCAGGTGACATTTATCTAAAAGGTTTTCTAAAAGGTATAACCTATAAGTTATACCTTTTCTAAAAGGTATAACTTAATTCTAAGAAAATCTCTGTATAGCATAATTATAGACTCTTACATTTAGGATTGATTTTAAAGTATTATTACTGGTATATAAATCATTCAATGGGCTAGGACTTCATTATATTGCAGATATGCTCACTGAATATAAACCAAACAGATCACTTAGACCATTAGGATTACATCAGTTAGAAATACAAAGGGTTCACTCTAAGCAAGGAGAGTCTGCTTTTAGCTATTATGCCAGCCGCAGCTTGAACCAGCTTCCAGAAGAGATCAGATGTGCTCCTACAGTAGTCACATTCAAAGCCAGACTCAAAACACTTCTGTTTAGCTATGCATTTACTGAATGAGCACTGTGCCACTGTTTGTCCGACTGTTACTGTATTTTATTTTATTCTAAACTGTTTTAATTATTTACTCTATTTTATTTTTGTTTTAATTATTCTGATTTCTTTTGATTATTTTAATTTCTGATATGTAAAGCACTTTGAATTACCATTGTGTATGAAATGAGCTATATAAATTAACTTGCCTTGCCTACATTTTAAATGTATATATTTAATGAAAGTATGCTAGATTAATTACTGCATGTCATTAGCAATGGCCAATATTGTGTAAAAAAAGATACACAAAACAATTTATTTCAACAATTAATTTTATTCAGGCTTTGCCACAAAGGTAAAATGTCTATTCCATGCAAACAACATCACAGTCTCCTAGAGCTCTACCACTGTGCATAGTGGCATGACTACATTTTTGAAATAGCGCTTTCTGTGGTAAAAATAGTGTATGACAGAGTTCAGTGTCACAATGTTCACAGCGGCGCCGAGGTCTTTTCTTTAGTCGTGGGACTTCCATCTTTCAACTGACGGCACCCCGAGTCGACAGTGTTTATATCACAGAGCTGGTTTATATCGGTTTATATCATGGTTTATATCATAGGCATGCAAGCTTGTCTCGCGAGTTCTTCCGTATAACAATGACCTCACATGTGATTGGAGGAGCACGACGAGCATTCTAGACCTCGTCCAATCAGGTGCGAGGTCATGATGACGCATACGGCAGTACTTGCAAGACGAGCGTAAACAGACAGATGTTTTTACTCCTTTACTCGGACATTTTCCTACATTTCCTACGTTTTTGCTGCTTTCCTGTTCTACAATGGCTGAACGGCGTCTCCCCTTCAACTCCTCTTCATGGACGCGATCAACCCCTTTCAGACAGTCCGCAGACCGGCGAGAAGAAACTGTTAAATGCTTAATACCGATCTTAACCGTACATTTTGTTTTCTCAGACTAGCCTCGCCTCATAACGAGGCTGTGACCTCATATTTGCTCGGAGCTATGTTTGCAAGTCCAGATTTACATGATGCTGATAATGACGACATTGTGTGCAAGTAACTTTTAATATTTTATCCTTTCATTTTATTGTGACTTGCATTGTTTTTTTTTATTCATTTCACTCTCATTTAGTCGTTTTCCAGCTGCCTGTAAAACATATTACGAGACCGTGCGCAGGAGCTTCAGGTACAAACAACCAGATCTTGCATCGCAGGCGGGAGCTGTGAAGAGTTCAGCTCGGAGTTGAACGAGAAGAAAGATGGTAAGATTAATTTGATTAGATAATGTTTTTGGTCAATGTGACTATTTTGCAAGTGCATTAATAGATGTGTTGTGTCCATGCGCGGTGCATCGCGCAGTACTGATTGTCTTTATTGGTTGTTTTCACAGCTGCTAGAAGCGAGACAGAGTGTGCTGGCTGAGGATGAGGTGGGCGGGCCTTTGGAAGTGCGCTACCATAGACATGATGTCGGATGAGGAAGACGGCATCGTCGGCGTGGTGTCTGGATGGATTGTGCGACCTCCGTCTTTTCGGACCAAATTCGGACAGAATTACCTACAGCTCCGAAGCCGAAAACAGACACTTCATGGTGCTGTAGGATTTTGGGCTTCTCGTGAGCTTCCAATTTGTTGTGTGGGCAGATCTCATATGTTTGTATATAGTTTGTGTGTTTGTGCAAATAAAGCTCTTTCTTTGAATAAACAGCATGTCCCTGGCAATTTATTTTCCTCAAATTCATTCATGTCCTTGATGGTAATAATAATGATGTCCATAGTATAACAATATGAATACACAACATAATAGCATATGATATGAATATATTTATTTATATATAAATAATTATAATTAAATATAAATAATTTATATATTTGAATATAAATAATATATATATATAGGCTATATATATATATATATATATATATATATATATATATATATATATATATATATAATAATTATTATTATAATTTTTGGGGTTTAAATTTATAATGAGGCAGGGTGACCAATAGTAACAGAGCTGCCAACCAATCACGAGTGATTTTTCTTGTTTAAATGTAGTGGTTCAACCAATACTGAGTGAGTAAATTCAAGCCATTCTCTGGCAAGGAGTGCAGCGCTGCTATTCATATGCTAATTAGAGCCATTCGCACCTCCCGCGAGCTCTCCACATACGTCATGGTTCGTTTCCGTCAATATGTGGCACAGACGAACGCGACGTTCACATGCTGTAAATTGTCGTTAACTGACGAAAATTATGGAGATTTACGGCCGTTTACGGGGACGAAAATCCCACTTTTCATGCAGTGTAAGTAAAATTTTATTGAAGTAATGGTACTTTTACTTGAGTAGAAAATTTTTGTACTCTTTCCACCTCTGCGCACGTGGAGAGAGAGAGAGAGAGGGAAGCTGTGTCCCAATGTGAAGGCTGCATCCTCCGAAGGCCGCGGACTTAGGAGGATGCACCCTATTTGTCCTTCGAAGGACGCACCATGCAGCCTTCGTAGGATTTCCTAATTGCGCATCCAGGTGTTCCCGATTACCGCTCCTGGCGCCTAGCAACAGTGCGAGAATATAGCTGCCCTCCTGATCATTTATTTGTTATAATTGAGTAAACAGCTATGGAGCCAGAATTGGCTATTGTCATTTTTATGTTTTATATTTAACTGGAGGACATGTGAGGATGTTTCACTCATGTATTTTCGGTTTAGCCAAAACAATGGCCAGAGCTGGTTTACTGCGTCGAATTCAGAGGCTGCGTAGCATACTTGCCGGATTACACTTTAAACTCTTCAAATATTGGGCGTTAATTTACGTAAATAATGTAATGAAATATATATGAAAAGAAAAGTAAACACATTCGGCATATATATATAGGCCTATATATATATAAAATGTTCAAGGCTATTGTATTCTTTTTTTAATGTACATAAATGGACCATGGTGAATTTATTTACAGTACTCGGGTTTTCCAATCCGTTCCCAAGGGTTTGTAAACTCACGGATTTGTGGCCTCTCCCCCAGTCTGTGCCAACCTGGCCTCCTGTTTATGCGGGATGCATTTAATTATGTTTAACTTAATATTTCTTGAATTTTTAAAAAAAAACGACATTTAGGCCACTTGTCTTTAAAGTCAAATTTTATAGGAGGAAAAAGCTCAGTATAATAGAATAAGGCTAAGCAAAAAAAGACTTCACATTTAAAAAAGAAATATAACACAAACACAAGATTAGCTTATATAAAAATAAAACATTCATAAATTATTTTATGATTAACATATTAGCCTACTGTCTTCAGTGAACTCAACGCAAATGATAATAATATTATTAGCCTACATTTAGGCTACACATTTAGAATGCGCTTTTTTCCAAAAAAGGAACAAAGAAATTCGTCAAATGTCAGTCATAATACAGGGCTAAGATTATCACAAATAAACACAAGATTTTGACGCAAGTGTGTGCGGATAGTGGAGCGTGCACTGCACGGAGGCGCGGACACTTGCCTTATAAACAGTGGAAACAACTTGAAAAATACTCTATAATTTCTGGTCATACAGAAAAGAATAATACATCATTCGCAACTACTTTTATTTGTCCAAACTCACATAACAAGAAAACGTTGTCCTTTTGTAAAAGAAAATAAAACAATCAATCACGCTTTCATGATCTCCGTGAACTCGAGCGCGTCTCAAAAATGAACTTAAACAAAATATACCTAGCCTAAAGCTTGAAATGATCACTTAAACGAACAATTAAAATGCCACGTTATTTATTCAGACACATTTATTATCATAAATCATGGTTCCAGAGATATGGCTCTTCTCATTCAGCACTGCGGAAAAAATATAATTTACATGTTCTAATCTGGCCTGTCTAATCGACATTTTTTCCATAGTAAATTGTGAATATTTTAAATGTTTAATAAAGGGGCAAAAAGCAGCATTTGTGTAGCCTACATTTCAAATGTTGGTGTTCAACTTTGCCTTTTAAAAATACAACAATCGTTAATTTTTAGTTTTTCAATTAGGGGTTAAAAAAAAGAAAAACGAATGGACGCAATTATATAGCCTATTATTAAATATTTCAAATAATGTATTTGGAGAAAAGTTTGATGGTCAATAAAAATACTAGTAAAATCAAAGACTTTAATCTAAAAACTATCACTAAAAAAGTGATAACTATCACTAAACTATCTTTAGTTTGATAATCCATGTAAATTTGCATCCATTCATTGAAAAAAGAAAAATGTTTTTTGTATTTTTAAAATGCAAAGTTGAACGCCAACATTTGAATTTGAACTGTAGGCTACACACCAAATGCTGCACTAAAAATGCTGTCGTCACCGTTGCGCACTGAATTACGGGGTAGATCAGGGTAGGATAGGCCGCTAAGGATCCATTTACAGTCAGGTCCATAAATATTGGGACATCGACACAATTCTAATATTTTTGGCTCTATACACCACCACAATGGATTTGAAATGAAACGAACAAGATGTGCTTTAACTGCAGACTTTCAGCTTTAATTTGAGGGTATTTGCATCCAAATCAGGTGAACGGTGTAGGAATTACAACAGTTTGTATACGTGCCTCCCACTTTTTAAGGGACCAAAAGTAATGGGACAGATTAACAATTATAAATCAAACTTTCACTTTTTAATACTTGGTTGCAAATCCTTTGCAGTCAATTACAGCCTGAAGTCTGGAATGCATAGACATCACCAGACACTGGGTTTCATCCCTGGTAATGCTCTGCCAGCCCTCTACTGCAACTGTCTTCAGTTCCTGCTTGTTCTTGGGGCATTCTCCCTTCAGTTTTGTCTTCAGCAAGTGAAATCCATCCTCAATCGGATTCAGGTCAGGTGATTGACTTGGCCATTGCATAACATTCCACTTCTTTCCCTTAAAACACTCTTTGGTTGCTTTTACAGTATGCTTCGGGTCATTGTCCATCTGCACTGTGAAGCGCTGTCCAATGAGTTCTGAAGCATTTGGCTTAATTTGAGCAGATGATATTGCCCGAAACACTTCAGAATTCATCCTGCTGCTTTTGTCAGTAGTCACATCATCAATAAATACAAGAGAATTAGTTCCATTGGCAGCCATGCATGCCCACAACATGACACTACCACCACCGTGCTTCACTGATGAGGTGGTATGCTTTGGATCATGAGCAGTTCCTTTCCTTCTCCATACTCTTCTCTTCCCATCACTCTGGTACAAGTTGATCTTTGTCTCATCTGTCCATAGGATGTTGTTCCAGAACTGTGAAGGCTTTTTTAGATGTTGTTTGGCAAACTTTAATCTGGCCTTCCTGTTTTTTAGACTCACCAATGGTTTACATCTTGTGGTGAACCCTCTGTATTCACTCTGGTGAAGTCTTCTCTTGATTGTTGACTTTGACACACATACACCTACCCCCTGGAGAGTGTTCTTGATCTGGCCAACTGTTGTGAAGAGTGTTTTCTTCACCAGGGAAAGAATTTTTCGGTCATCCACCACAGTTGTTTTCCGTGGTCTTCTGGTCTTTTGGTGTTGCTCAGCTCACCCATGCGTTCTTTCTTTTTAAGAATGTTCCAAACAGTTGATTTGGCCACACCTAATGTTTTTGCTATCTCTCTGATGGGTTTGTTTTGATTTTTCAGCCTAATGATGGCTTGCTTCACTGATAGTGACAGCTCTTTGGATCTCATATTGAGAGTTGACAGCAACAGATTCCAAATGCAAGTAGCACACTTAAAATGAACTCTTGACCTTTAATCTGCTCCTTGTAAATGGGATAATGAGGGAATAACACGTGAATAACACACACCTGGCCATGGAACAGCTGAGGAGCCAATTGTCCCATTACTTTTGGTCCCTTAAAAAGTGGGAGGCACGTATACAAACTGTTGTAATTCCTACACCGTTCACCTGATTTGGATGCAAATACCCTCAAATTAAAGCTGAAAGTCTGCAGTTAAAGCACATCCTGTTTGTTTCATTTCAAATCCATTGTGGTGGTGTATAGAGCCAAAAATATTAGAATTGTGTTGATGTCCCAATATTTATGGACCTGACTGTATGTATCTTTCCTTTCACAGAGAAACGAAGGGTGCATTTGGCGTCGCTTTTGAATCAGGGTAGCCTTCGTCGCGCCGCGATGACGCAACCGGCCTTTGAATACGGCCTGCAAAGGATGTGAAATTGAATTGGTACAGCCTTCATCACGCCGCGGTGACGCAATCGGCCTTCAAATGCGGCCTTCAAAGATGCAGCCTTTGAATTGGGACAGCCTTCGTCGCGCCGCTGTGACGCAATCAGCCTTCAAATGCGGCCAATCGGCCTTCAAATGCGGCCTTCGGAGGATGCAGCCTTCACATTGGGACACAGCTATAGAGAGAGAGAGAGAAAGAGAGAGAGAGAGAGAGAAAGAGGAGAGAGAGAGAGAGAGAGAGAGAGAGAGAGAGAGAGAGAGAGAGAGAGAGAGAGAGAGAGAGAGAGAGAGAGAGAGAGAGAGATGCAGGGAGACGCGCGTTTCACAGAGAAATTGATGTAAAAAGCCATGCAGGATGATGGATTTTCAGGAGAACAGAGCTTTTTGACAGATGAGGAACTAGATTACCAGGATAGACCCAGATGAAGTGCCATTTATTTATTTACTGTAAAAAAGTATTATAGTAGTATAAATTTAGTATAAAAGTATAAAAAGAATATAATAAATATAAGAATAAATAAAATATAAATGCAAAGCCTGTGATGTGGCCCTCTTTGTGATTGCTGATAGGAACTGTTTTGAGGCTTGGCACCAGTGAATTTCATGAGGCCCAAAACGCCCAGACTTATTTTGGAAAAATGTAAATAGTTTTGGTTCTGTACAAGTTATAATGTTTATTCCTGTGCTCCAGGACTCCAAAGACATGAACAAACTGTTTTCCAGAGGAAATTTGCTTAGCTTTTATTTATTTGCGTGTGATTTCAATAAATATTTGAGTGATTCAATTTCCGATTTATTTTTTCATTTGTCTTTGTGGTCCCATAACTTATTTTACATTCAGGTGACATCAATGCAACACAAATATGCTGAAAGTTCAATTTGTCCTGAAAAAAAGAGGTCCATTGTCTGTGCACAAAAGGGTTGATGTTTTACAAGCTTTTTTAGTGAATAACACCAGACGGAAAATTTATTGTAAAAATACCCTTAGGTCTCTGAGGGTTAAATACAGAGTGTCTGTATTTTATTTTCACTGATTAGAAACAAGATTTGTAAAGGTTTTGTACACTTCATGAAGTGTGTTTCAAAAGAGCCTATCACTAGCGTTCAGTCAATTTACCTTCAGTGGATCTTATTACAGGCAGATACTGATCACAGATTTTTAAAATGCACTTGTTCAATTTTTACATGTGACAGTATATGCTGCCAAAATTAGACATTTTACATTTTGTGAAATACAAACATTGAATTGATTCTATTTTACTGATTCTAACACAGTGATTCTGATGTTACACAAAACACTGTTCTGTCTCTACAGAAACTTAAATAATTATTGACCCATGATCGATCTGTCTGTCTTAAATATTTAAAGCTTGATATCAAATTTTAATTGTGTTTTTAATTAGTGGTTTGATTTTATTACGTTAAATTGTTGTGGCTCTGTGTGAGCATGTGAAAAAATGCTTAAAAGTAAAGTAATATTATAAATAAATGAGCAATACTCACGTCAGTGTGTTGAGTAGACAGTGTTTATCCTGCAGTAGAGCAGCGATCTGATGCACTTGTGTGTCTCCTAGTTCATGTTCACTCAGATTCAGCTCTGTCTGGAGTAACAGGTTTTTACCCATAACTCTATTCACATACTGACATGCTTCCTCTGCAGCAGGACTCAAAAACCTGCAGAAGAGTCAATTCAGTTCTCAACTAAATGTCCAGCTTATTGTATAAATAAAATAATATATTAGTTATGAATATTTAGACTGCATTGAACACATTTAGTTAATTATTTGATCCTGTCTCACCTCAGTGTCTTCAGTTGACAGTCTGGATCCTGTAGTAAATCATTGAGCTGCTTCACTCCTGATTGTCCAGGATCATTTCCTATGAGATCCAGCTCTATCAGGTGTGAAGGGTTGGATCTCAGAGCTGAAGCCAGAGCTTTATAACCTTCTTCTGTCACTCTGCAGTTAGAGAGTCTAGAACGGAGAGGAAAACATTCAGCTGATTAATCAGTTAAACCTGAACAATATAATATAATATATCTGAATGATCTCTCTTTCAGTCCACGTTTACACAAAGCCGGGTATTTAGAGAAACTAATATTTCCCCCTCCTCCGTTTTCAATAATAACATCGTGCACACACCCGCATAAATATGCCGCGAGCGCCATAATAACTATGCCAAACCTATGGTGGGCAGGGTAGGGAGAAGGATAAAGACATGCAAAGCCAATCAGAATCGACAAGAGATAACCTAAAACCCTGTTTCTCCTCCCGTTGACATGACAATATACATAACCAGCATTTTCAGAAATCTCCACTTTGTCCGGAGTTTTAAGAAATAATCGTTTTCTGTGATAAAAATGGGGTTTTCGTGTAAATGAGAGGCCAAACAGCAGGGAAATATCTGCGTTTTCCCTTCGTGTAAACGGGGCCTCAGTCGCCTCTACAATAAGGAAGCCCCTCTTTCTGGTGGTCTACGGCACATTCTGTGGTGTTTCACTGGCGTATTGCATGGATAAGTGAAGCGATTCCCCACTGGGCGCTTCAGCATAAAGAACAGTTTCCCTAAAAGAGCAAAATTGATGTTGAACGTCTTTTTAACCCTCTGGGGTCGGCGGTATCGCCGGTGATACCAGCTCACTTTTTTTCTTATAAGTGCAAAAGAGACTCCAAATACTCTGCTGATATTGATCTTACATTTAAGTGTTATACATCATTCGATCCTGTTACGTGTCTATTTTTTTGTGTATACTCACAATAAAAATAAAGTGTTGTGCTTTTTATCAAATAAAGAAAAATAAACATGATGCGAGTTTTGCCTTCTCTGTCAGTGAAGTTCATTCTGAAACGCGTCCGAAAATGAACTGTAACTTAGTGAATACTTGCCACAGAGACACGAAAGATTTATCTTTATGAAAAACAACTATTCTCAGTTTATGTAATCTGTATGAAAAGAGAGAGATGTCAGTATTTTTCTTTTCACCTAATTATAGCTTATTACGTGTTAATGTGACCACGCCCATGGAGAGCGTGCGCTATTCAAACGCAAATGTTGAGGCAAGCCATGACAACGCCCACATTAGGTGGATAAAACATCCAGTTTAATAAGAATCTTGTACTTTATCTCGTCTTGCTTGCTTTCATTTCTAGGAGCACGGATTCAGCTGATGGAGTAAGTTATTTATTCTTAAGTGCTTTGTTCTAATCACGTTATTGATTGTTTAAATATGAATTGCGTGTCTGTGTGTGAATGAATGAATGAACGGCACAGACGCGCAATGTTACTACAACATCTGTGCCGTTCATTCACTCTCGCTCCTAGATTGGTAAACGTTCTTTTTACATGAATACATCCAAACTATATTACTATAGCCTACTGAGATTTGTTCTAATCGCAATATCCAACGCACAGATGCGCACTGTTACAGACGAAATATAAAAGACAACATTTCGTTGACTAGTTTTGGATAGATTATAAAGTTGTTACTATAAAATAGTCATAAAATAAGCTTTTGTTAGCCAGTTTCTGCTCATATGTTAAATATATGGTATGTTTTGTCAAAAATAAACTAATCAACTGTTATAGTGTTTGTTCCAATGCAAGCTATATCAAAATAATGAATCCTTAACGTTGAAATATGAATGATAAAATGTATTGGCCTACTTTAAAAAATAATATTTTACAAGAAATTTATGGAAAAAGACAATTTTCTTTTCAAGATGTTTCCAACTCTAACTTTGAACCAATTCTTTAGAATGGCCCATATAACCTATTTGACCAGGATTTGTTTCCAGGTATGACTAAAAATGTGCTTTTGACTTTCATTTATATATATATATATATATATATATATATATATATATATATATATATATATATATATATATATATATATATACACACACATGTATAAGAACTGTAATACCTTATAGATTACTTGTTATTTAAACTGTTATTTAAAAGTAATTATTTACCTTACAATATTACTGTCTCAGAATTGTAATGCTTTACATTAATCCTGTATTACTTTAGATTTACTTTCACCAAGATAACTACAGAAGAAGAACGCCTCGGTTACGACTGTAACCTCGGTTCCCTGAAGAGGGAATGAGCGTTGCGTCGAGATTGACGCCATGGGGAACGCGTTGCGTTATGATGTCTTGAAGCACATGTAAAATCAGTCCAATGGTGTGGCGGAACGTCAGATGCGGGTGACCTCACGTACCAGGAAGCTATAAAGCCTGCTTGAAAACAGAGTGACAGCTTCGTAAAGTCTGAAGTAGTCGCTGACAGGCATGAAGGAGATATGGCAAGGCGACGCAACGCTCGTTCCCTCTTCAGGGAACCGAGGTTACAGTCGTAACCGAGGCGTTCCCTTTCAAGGGAACTCGCGTTGCGTCGAGATTGACGCCATGGGGAACGTCTATACCGACGCCACCATAGCTACGAGATGTCTGTCTTGTGTGAAATCGAGTGAGCAGCACTAAGACGACAAAACCTGAGACCCTGGTGTAGAGTCCAGGTCCAGAGAGTAAAATCTGACGAAGGTGTGCGGTGAGGACTAGCCTGCCGCATCACAAATGTCCTGAATGGAAACTCCTGATATAAGGGCCTTGGAGGCCGCCATACTCCTAGTAGAGTGAGACCGGACAGCCAAAGGAGAGGGCTGTCCGGCCGCCTCATAAGCAAGTGAAATGGCCTCAACCACCCACTTGCTCATTCTTTGCTTAGATGCAGGGGACCCTTTCCTAGGGGCCCCAAAACACACAAACAATTGATCAGTTTTACGCCACAGGGCAGCTCTGTGGACATATGCATCTAATACCCGAACTGGGCAAAGCAAATTATCTCTTTCCTGGTCTGCACTCTGAAAAGGAGGATGATAGGTCTGACCACATTAGTAGGGACCTTAGGGATATAACCTGGTCTCGGATAAAGAAATCCACTGAATTGGCTCTATCACTCTCTCTCCTCTCCACCTATAGCTGGTGTGTGGTGAGTGCACTGGCGCCGTTGTACTGTGGCTGCCGTCGCATCATCCAAGTGGATGCTGCACACTGGTGCTGGTTGAGAAGGGAACCCCTGATATGATTGGAAAGCGCTTTGGGTGTACAGTAGTACATATGAAAGCGCTATATAAATGCCGACACCGACAATGCCTGTAAATCACCTATCCTCTTAAGAGAAGAAATGGCGAGGAGGAACAGAGCCTTTAATGTTAAAAACTTCTCAGGAACCTTCGGGTTCAAAGGGAGCCATGGAAAGACCTTGCAGAGCAATGGCCAAATCCCAAGTGGGTACCCTAGAACGAGCTGCAGGCCTCAGCCTCAACGTGCCACGGAGGAAACGAGATACCAAAGGGTCTTTCCCTATAGACTTTCCACCCAAAGGAATGTGGTAGGCACCTATGGCCGCAACATAAACTTTTAAAGTGGATGGGGTTAGACCTGCAGTGAACCGCTCTTGCAGGAACTCCAGCACTGTACCAATTGGGCAGTTAACTGGGTCCAGCCGACGGTCACTACACCAGGAAGTGAAAACTTTCCACTTCAGGGCATAAGGTTTCCTCGTGGAGGGAGCTCTGGATTGTAGAATGGTCTCAACAACCTCAGTTGAGAGACCTGACTCTATGAGCTGGGCCCCCTCAGAGGCCAAGCCCACAGATTCCACAGTTCTGGTCGAGGGTGGAAAATTAAGCCCTCTGCTTGGGACAGAAGGACCCTCCTGACGGGTAGCTGCATAGGAGGCCCGTCGAGGAGAGACACCAGATCGGAGAACCATACTCTGCCCGGCCAGCGCGGGGCTACAAGAAGTAGGTGAACCCGGTCCCTGCGAACTCTCTCCAGAACTCCCGGGAGCAGAGCGATTGGGGGAAAAGCATACAGACGCAGCCTCGGCCACGTCTGTACCATAGCATCCAGTCCAAGAGGAGCTGGATGCGTGAGGGAGAACCAAAGTGGACAGTGAGACGTCTCTCGAGATGCAAACAGATCCACTTGTGCTCGGCCGAACACCCTCAATATCTGCTCCACCACCTCGGGGTGGAACCTCCATTCCCCGGGTCTCAGCCCATGTCTCGACAGAATGTTTGCTCCTACGTTCTGATCCCCAGGAATATAAGCTGCTGTGAGTAACAACAGCTTCTCCTGAGACCACAAAAGGATATGGCGCGCCAGCTTGCATAATTGGCGTGAGCGCAGACCCCCTTGGTGATTTATATAGGCGACTACCGATGTGTTGTTTGTGTGTACTAGCACATGGTGTCCCCTGAGATCTGTGATAAAATGCTTGAGAGCCAGAAATACAGCCAACATCTCCAGACGATTGATATGCCATGAGAGATGATGGTCTTCCCACAGACCGTGAGCCGAGCGCAAAGCACACTCTTTTTGGTGTTCAACCGTAACCCCAATTCTCTCATATGGGCGAGGACGACATCTCGATCCCGAACCGCCATCTGCTGCGTTTGAGCTAAACTCAACCAATCGTCGATGTAGTTCATGATACGGATGCCCTGAAGATGCAGAGGCGCCAGAGCTGCATCCCCGCATTTGGTGAAAGTGCGGGGTGATAAGGCTAGGCCGAATGGAAGTACTCGATATTGGTAAGCTCCGCCCCCGAAAGCGAACCTCAGAAACTTCCTGTGATAAGGATGGATGGAGATATGAAAATATGCGTCCTTGAGATCTATCGTGACAAACCAGTCCTCGGATCTGATCTGTGGCACTATCTGTCTCAATGTTAACATCTTGAACTTGAGCTGCATGACTGAGTCGTTCAGCACTCGAAGATCTAGAATAGGACGCAAACCTCCGTCCTTTTTTGGAACTATGAAATACAGACTGTAAAACCCGGTTTCCCTGTTGGAGGGAGGTACACGTTCTATGGCCCCTTTATCTAACAGAGTGTTTACTTCCTGTTCCATAACCAGAACCTGCTCGGGGCCCACCACTGTGAGTAGGACCCCATAAACCTGGGTGGGCGAGACCCAAACTGTATTAAATACCCTTTTTCTATGGTCTGCAGGACCCAACGAGAAACATTTGGCAGTAGCTTCCACGCTGTCAAAGATTCTACTAGAGGTGCCAGCCTCTTGAGACTGGCTTCTGGATTTTGTTGTTGTTGAGTAATCATTCCGTCACCCTGTAACGGAGGACCGGCAGGGAACGACTGAACAGACTGCTCTGACTCCCTCCTGAGAGGGGGCGGGCATCCCGAGGCCACTACATTTCCGGGTGGTCCTTGAGATATTTGCTCGCTGGAGACCGCTGCTCCCTGAAACACCGGAGGTGGCAGGGTTGGCAGAACGGTCCCCTGAGGGCACCGAAGAGAGACGGGCACCGTAAAAACAGGTGTTGACCGCACTACTTCGGGGGGGACTACCCTGATTGTCCTGAGCCCTCGAGCGTCAGGACTTCTTCCCCGCAGCCTTCTTGCGATAATAACGGTCCGCAGAGCCGTTCTACCCCTCGAAGGCTGCTGGGTTTGAGAGTGCCCTCCGTGTCCCCGAGGTCTTTGCGGGGGAGCATGGAAGGAAACGCTCTGTTTTTGAGTGGCACGATGTGAAGAGCCTGCTTTAGATGAGTGAGGCTGCTCCCGCTCAGCAGCCTCCTGATAAGAACGGCGGGGGAGGAGTTTTTGGAAGGCAGCTGCCTGTTTAGAGGATTTTTGGAATTTTTTTACAACAGTATTAACAGCATTGCCAAATAGCCCTGAGGTAGAAATAGGTGCATCCATAAGAAAACTTTTCTCCTTTTCTTTGATATTACTGAGGTTGAGCCACAGATGCCTCTCAGTGGCCACCAGGGCTGCCATAGAGCGGCCAATGGATTTAGCCGTCTCCTTGGTGGCCCTGAGAGACAAATCTGTGGCTCTACGTAACTCACACACAACCTCAAAACTAATACCCCCATCCTCATCTAAATCACCCAATAATTCCGCTTGATATGCCTGCAATAATGACATTGTGTGTAAATATGCTGCAGCTTGACCAGCAGCGGAATATGCTTTGCCCACCAGAGAGGAGGTGACTCTGACGGGCTTAGTGGGTAATGTGGGAACCTTGAGAGAAGATGCCGTTGCTGGAGAGAGATAACTCGCAAGTGTCTCTTCCACCTTCGGCATTTCTCCATAACCATGGTCTTTATAATTGTGTATAGAGGAATAAGGGGATGTTTGTGTATTAAAAACTCTATATGAGACCGGTTTCTCCCACGATCTGGACACCTCAGTGTGAAGATTAGCGAAAAACGGTAGGCTCCGACGCTGAGGTTGCGATCTAGATGGCAGAAAACGTTCATCGAGCTTACTTTTAGAATGAACGTCCTGCTTATCAGATGGCCACTCAATATTCAGTCTTTCAACTGCTCTAGTCACAACCTCTAACAGCTCTTCAAACGCATGAGACTGAGGTGGCGAAATCTCAGACTCAGCATCAATACTAACAACATCCAATTCCTCAGAACTGGATAGTTGTAGTATTGGTGCCTCAACCGGGGCAGAAGGAACCACAGTGCGTGCTTCCAAACCCCGAGAAGAGGCACTGGATCGATCAGGTGAAGGCTGAGATAGGGCAGAGCCCATCTCAAACCCCGCTGAACAATCCATCTGCGAACCCCAAGACTGCAATCGACGCCGTGCCTCGGCAGCGGCGGGACCAGAGCCCTGGGGAACGCTAACCTGGACGTTCTCGCGGAAGAACGACAGGCGGGATCGGAGCAAGCGCAAAGGCAGCGCTTCACAATGCGCACAGCCCGCACCCTCGAGTGCTGACTGAACGTGCTCCTCTCCCAAACAAGCAACACACAGCTTGTGAGTATCGCCACCCGTTAAATAACGCGGGCAGGGATGCACACACTGTTTAAACTGCTGCTTGCTTGCCATACTGATATATATATATACTTGTATATAGACAGACAACACCAAATAATGTGGACAGATCAAACAGAGCGCTACTGAAGACACAGAAGCTGTCGCTCTCAGTTTTCAAGCAGGCTTTATAGCTTCCTGGTACGTGACGTCACCCGCATCTGACGTTCCGCCACACCATTGGACTGATTTTACATGTGCTTCAAGACATCATAACGCAACGCGTTCCCCATGGCGTCAATCTCGACGCAACGCGAGTTCCCTTGAAAGGGAACATAACATTCTAAAATGACCAAATGTACTACAGAGCATTTTACATCCAGTAGAAGGCGATATGATGTAGCATAATAACTGTGGGCTATCCAGGCTACTAACAATATAGAATATAATTGGCAAAGTGAAGGCTCAAGACAATGCAAGAAAGGATGACAGAAGGAATCACAAACGATCCAGGTCTGTGAAAAGTACGGTAGGGGTAAAGTGATTGTCTGGCAAAATCTGGGAATAGCTTGCGTAGGGATGGGCATTTCAAGCACAAAATAATATTCGAAGATCGCTGGGTATTATTAGATTATTATTTATACCTCCACCACGCTACACGTGAGCAAATCGGAGCAGTGTGACGATTAAATATGAAAAAACTTATAAAAGTAAAAAAAACTTAAACATCAGCAGCCATATCACCCTGTAGCCCAAGACTGGTTGCCCACTGAAGCTAAGCAGGGCTGAGCCTGGTTAGTACCTGGATGGGAGACCTTCTGAGAAAACCAGGTTGCTGCTGGAAGAGGTGTTAGAGAGGCCAGCAGGGGGTGCTATCCCTGTGGTCTGTGTGGGTCCTAACACCCCAGTATTGTAACAGTCACAGCCTGGTACAAGGCAAGCTATCTTTTTTTTTTTTTTTTTTTTTTTTTTTTCTGGGGGCTATGTTCATCCTAGCCACTAGGGGTCACTAGTAGCACTCCATGTTTAGACTTAAAAGGGGAAGTAGCAGAAGGAGAATTATACGAAAGGGAGCGCTGGTTCATGGGATATTACCACGTTGACTCGAGGAGGGAACGTATCAAACAATCGAAGGCGGTAGGATTTGATTTGAATTTGGCGGATTGCATAAACTGTTCATTGAATGTAGCAATATGGCTTCTACATCAGGAGGAAATAGTGGTAATGAGATGGAGTGGAAGATTTCAAGATCATCAAAAATGAAAAGAATGATTAGGAAGAGACAAGAAAGGGCAAAAAGTTGGTCGGAAGAAAGTGAGGCAAGAGCAGAAGTTAGCAAAAGGACAAAAACAAATGAACGGGCGAGTTCACGAGAAAAGGATGACTTAAACATGGAAGAGGAATATAAATTAATGGTGGAATTTAAAGAGGAGGGTGGATTTATTCACCCGATAAAGCTGACTAAAGCAATAGAGGAAGAAATAGGGAAAATCAAAATGGCTAGAATCATGAACAACAGAAAAGTGCTAATTCATGCTGTCAGTGAACCACAACAACAGAAGATACTCAAAATGAAAACCTTGATGGGGGAAAGGATTAAAACATATGTTCCAGGAGCTATAGCAAGGTTGAGGGGAGTAATATCAGGAGTTCCAATCGAAATGACAATGGAGGATGTGAAAAAAGAAATTAGAGGAGGAAAAATAACAGACGCCATCAGGATTAAAAGTAAAAGAGATGGGGAACTTAAAGATACAATGGCAGTTATTCTTCAATTTGAAAATACTATGCCAGAAAATATCCAGCTAGGATATATGAATTACAGAGTCAGAGACTACATCCCTAAACCCCTCAGATGTTTTACCTGCCAAAGAATGGGACAACATTGCAAAGGAATGTAAAGGAACAGCTAGATGTGCACGATGTGGAGGACCGCATGAATTTGGTAAATGTGATAAAGATGCTAAGGTCAAGTGTTGTAATTGCGGAGGAGAACACAGTGCAGCATATGGTGGATGTATTGTTCAAAGAGAAGCCAGAGAAGCGCAAAGAATCAAAATAACAGAAAGAGTTTCATATGCGGAAGCTTTAAAAAGAGTGAGGAAAGATAGCACAGGAGGAATGAGGTTGGAAGAAGCAGGTCAAAGTAACTCGGAGGGGAATACAAAGCAAAGGGAGATTTATCAAAGACAAACCTTGGTACCAACAACAAATAGTCAAAACACATGTTTACATAAATGTAAAGTGGATGAAAATACAATGGTGGTGAAAAAGGAAAACTTTGTAGCATTCATGTGTTATATTGTTAATATCACAGTACAAATGAAGAAGAAAAGTGACAAAATCAAAGCAGTTGTAACAGCAGCTGTAAGGTTTTTAGATATGAAAGAAATTCAAGCAGAACAGATCCATACCATTTTGAGTACCACTGAAACAATAGAGAATGATCAGCATTAGGATCATAGCTGCTATCATGGTTTTTCACATCCTTCAATGGAATGCCAGAAGTTTAATGGCCAATGGACAAGAATTTAAAAAGTTTGTTTATGAATTAGAAATAAATCCAGATATAATATGCGTTCAAGAAACATGGTTAAAACCTAATTTAGAATTTAAGATTTCTGGATATAGCATAGAAAGACAGGATAGAAGTAATGGTAGTGGAGGAGGATGTGCTATTTTTATTAAAGATGGAATAGCTTATAAGAAAAATCCCATGAATAAAGAATTTGAATGTGTTATTATAGAAGTATTTAATGTAAGAAAATATGGAAATATTAAAATTATTAATTATTATAATCCATGTAAAAATCTTGAAAGTGATATATTTAGGGAGATAGCAGGGAAAGTACATAGAAGAGAAATATGGTGTGGTGATTTTAATGCCCACAATAGTCTTTGGGGTAGCAGGAAGACAGATCATAATGGTAGCATAGTGGAAGAAATTATGGATGAAAGGTCATTAGTTTGTCTTAATAATGGAAAAGGTACAAGAGTAAATATACATAAAAATACAGTTTCATGTCTTGATATAACATTAATATCTGATTGTCTGGTTAGTTCATGTAAATGGGATGTCAACTGGGAGTCTACAAAAGGAAGTGACCATTTTCCAGTAAGTACAATAATTGATGACAATATAAACAGGCAAGAAGATTTTATATTAACAAGATGGTGCTTTAATAAAGCTAATTGGCAAAAATTTAAAATTGAATGTGAGGAAACCAGTCATACGGTTACATTAAAAGGCAACATTGAAGAATGTGCAAGGGAGATAACGGAACATATTTTAAATGCAGCAAGTTATAGCATACCAAGGAAAAAAAACATAAATGGTAA
Organism: Chrosomus eos; assembly: GCA_036326025.1. Taxonomy (NCBI): domain Eukaryota; kingdom Metazoa; phylum Chordata; class Actinopteri; order Cypriniformes; family Leuciscidae; genus Chrosomus; species Chrosomus eos. The sequence continues at coordinate 204,812 of JAZAVI010000039.1, forward strand.
GAAAAAGGTAGTGCCTTGGTGGAATGATGAATGCAGCAAAGTGGTTAAGGAATAAGGCATTTAAAATATTACAGAAAAATTTAACAACCGAAAATCTTATTGAATATAAAAGGAAAAGAGCAAAGGTGCGTAAAACTATTAAGGAAGCAAAAAAGAAAACATGGAGAGAGTATTGTTCCTCAATAGGTTCAGAAATAAAATTACAGAATGTTTGTCGATGTTTAGGAAAATGACGGGGAAAAGGGATGATGTTAAAATACCAGCTTTAGTAAGAGAACAGGAGATAGTAGTCTTAAATAAAGAAAAGGCAGATTTATTAGGCGAGACATTTGCTGCAGTTTCTAATGGTGATCAATTAACAGACATGCATAGAAGGCAGAAGCTACAAAAACTTGGAAATCATAAAAATATATTGGGAAAAAGTAAAAAATGTATATCAACAGTAGACATGAATATAACTATGAAAGAAATTAAAACAGTATTGAAAGGAACAGGATATTCAGCTCTAGCCTGACTACGTCAGACTTCCTACTTCCGCTAATTTCATTTCACTCCTGTAGTCAGTCTGAGATAGCAGCCTATCTTTCTGTTTTCCACCGGCCTGAAAACAGCCGGGCCAATCAGCGAACAGAAGGCAGGCTGAAAGCCGTGACGTACTCGCCAAGCGCCGAGTTTAAGATTAGGTCAGAGAAATCGAAAACGACCGCGGACGAGACACGGATGCAATTCGCTCTGTTGTGGAGAATATTCCCGGCATTAGCAAACTGAAGCCTGAACAAGAAGAGTGTGTATTAAACATTTTGAATGGAGGTGATGTTGTGGCCCTACTCCCTTTGGGAAAAGTTTAATTTATCAACTATTACCGATCGTCAGCGAAGAAACTGGGGAGCCTTTTGACAGGTCAGTGTTTCCTTTCTTTTCCAGGTCTTAAATACTGTAAAACTTCAAATAATAGCCCGGGCTTTTATTTGCCCAAATCGTCTAACTGCACCAGCTTGTAGGCTAGGCTATTTGAGACAGGCGTCTAACGTTATATGAGACAGGCCTTTATAATTTAGTGTTAAGATGAGTTCATTGAGATGTTGTTCCTAGAGTCTCTAATATCTAAAAAATCTCCAAATGCTCCACGTGTAACTGCGGTGTTCCGACCTTTTACTAGTCCGTCGATTGATTTTGATTAATATTTGCGAGGGAGAGAGAGCAAGACAGCGCTCGTGTTGTTTGTTTGAAGCCGTGATAGTGCGCGCGCGGCCGGGGCTCGCTCGCTCTCTCTCTCTCTCTCTCTCTCTCTGCTTGTTTGCGCCCTGTCAAGCGCAGCAGTCATTCTATTACATCACTCACCGATCAGAAAAGTCGTTCACAGCCATGTTCACTCCGGTATTTCGCTCGCATCATCAACTGTTTACAGCAGTTTTACAGTGGAAGTTCGATCATAGATTTGAGTTCGATGCATGATGTCTGTGGTTCGATACGGCTGTGTCGCCACATAACATACGTCATGAATAAACTTATCTGATTGGCTTACGGGTAACCAATGATTTTAAACTTCAGAAATCGCCCCCTAGCGAGAGAGAAAACACTTCTCTATTATGCTATGCCAGACTCTGTCTACGAAGCAAAGTGAAGTAGCAGAGTCTGGTATTACCAGGCTAATTCAGCTCCAGGGGAGGATCAATTATGCTATGCTATGTTTCGGCAGATACCGGAAGTTACATTGAAATTAATATTAAAATTATTTAATAAAATATGGAAAGAAGGTACAATACCAAATAATTGGAAAAGGGCAACAATTTTACCATTTAATAAACCAGGGAAAGATCCTATCAGTCCAAATAATTATAGACCAATAGCTTTAACTTCTCATTTAAGTAAATGGATGGAGAAAATAGTGGTCAGTAGATTAGGGTTTGTTCTTGAACATAAGAAATGAATTAATGGATACCAGTGTGGATTTAGAACAGGAAGATCAACAATGGATGCATTAATTAGAGTCAGTAATGTTATAGAGAAAGCGTTAAAAATGAAGGAGATAATGATTGTAGTATTTTTTGATATAGAAAAAGCATATGATTCATTATGGAGAGAAGGGTTACTTATAAAAATAAAGCAGATGGGAATAGGTGGGAAGATGTATAATTGGATAGCAAATTTTTTGATGGATAGAAAAATAAGGGTGAAAATGGGGAACGAATATTCAAAAGAATTTAATGTGGAAAATGGAATACCTCAAGGTAGTGTAATAAGCCCAATTTTATTTAATATCATGATTAATGACATATTTTCAGATACTGATAAATGTATTAAATCTGCATTATTTGCAGATGATGGGGCCATATGGATGAGAGGAAAGAATATAAAACATGTAGTAGGAAGTATTAAGAAAGCAATTAATAAAGTAGAAAAATGGTCTTATGAATGGGGTTTTAAATTATCAGCAAACAAGTCTTGTTTTATGGTATTCACAAATAAGAGAAATATTGATATAGGAACAATGACATTATATGGACAGCCGTTGGAAAGAGTTACAGAATTTAAATACTTAGGACTTTGGTTAGATAGCTCTTATACATGGAAAACACATATAGATAATTTGGAAAATAAATGTAAGAAAGTTATAAATCTCTTAAAGGCTGTGGCTGGAAATAACTGGGGTGCAGATAGACAGTCATTATTAAACATATACAGGGCTCTTATGAGATCAATAATAGATTATGGCAGTTTTATTTATGGAGCAGCAGCTAAAACAACTTTACAAAGGATAGATAGATTACAGAGTAGAGCTTTACGTATATGTACAGGAGCAGTGAAAACAACACCTATCAATGCTCTTTTAGTAGAGACTGGAGAAACTCCATTGGAAATGAGAAGAATAAAATTAGGTTTAGTATATTGGATGAAAATTAAAAGTAGTATGGATGAAAATGTAACTTCAACAATTTTAAAAACTTGTTGGGAATACTCAAAGTTCCATAATAATGGATTTGGATGGGCTATAAGCAAATTGATTAAAGAGTTTGGATTAGAGGACAAGGAAATAGCACAGTTTAATCCAATTAGTGTTGTTCCTCCATGGTTATTTCCTGAGATAAATGTAGACATGAGACTTTTGAAAATGAAAAATGAATGGAATTTAAACGAAATAGGGATACAGACTGATATATATTTAAGAAACTCTTATTATAATTACCTTAAAATATATTCAGATGGGTCTAAGAATTTAAAAGAGTGTGTGGGAATAGGAATATATGTACCAGAGTTCAAAATGCACATTTCTAAAAGAATGTCAGATCATTTATCTGTTTTTACAGCAGAGATGGTGGCAGTTATATTGAATTTACAATGGGTGGAGGAGGTTAGACCAGATAGGGTGGTAATATGCACGGATTCCAAAGCAGCTTTAGAAAGTATTCAGGGAGAAGGAAATAATAGGAAAGATTTAGTATTTATATTATACAGGGGTGGCATTGATATTTGGTTTTGTTGGGTACCAGCACATGAAGGGGTAAAAGGAAATGAAAAAGCAGATAAATTAGCAAAAAGGGCTTTAGAGGAGGCAATAACAATTACAATTCCTTTAGGGAAAGGGGAAGGAAATCATTTATTAAGTGGAAAGAAATTGAAAATTGGCAAAAAAGGTGGAATGAAGATAAAAAAGGAAGAAGATTATATAAAGTACAAAAATCAGTAGTTAAGAGAAATATTAATGAGAGAAACCGAAGGGAAGAAATAATAATGATCAGATTAAGAGTAGGTCATACTTATTTAAATGACAATTTATATTTAATAGGGAGAAAAAATAACGATAAATGTGAAAGATGTAGTGAGATAGAAAATATAGAACATGTATTGATCAACTGTAAAACGTATGAGCATGAAAGGGAGAAATTGAGAAGAGTAGTTGAAAGGACAGGCCAAGAATGGAGTCTTAAAGGATTATTGGGAAATAAAGGAAATATAAAAGATATTTATAGATTAAGGAAAGCATTATTTAATTATCTTCAGAATACAAAATTAAAAAATAGAATTTAATAGATGTAAAACAATGTTGTTACACACTCATGAACAGTAGGTGGCGGTATGCACCTTAAAGTTGCTTGCAATCCGCCATGATAGAAAAGAAGAAGAAGAAGAAGAGAATTATACCCAGTGTGATTTGCCACATGCTGTTGTCCACTGTCTTTGAAAATCCTGTTTTGGGAAACTGTGTGTTTGCTGCCCATTGTAAGTAAGGTTATATCATGTTTTGATTGTTTGAATGTCTTTGATTTTGTTGGAGACCTGTTAAACATTGTTTGTTTAGGGATGAGGATGTGATTTGTTGTATTTCTTTTTCTTGTAGAGGATTTTTTTGTGCTATTATGTTCCTACTGGAATACTTGCCAGGGGACCTAATTCATTGATTCCCTTTGGAGGCAGAAATGCCATTAGCCAAGGAAGGACGTCTGTGTGACCACTTAAAAAGGCCTGATCTCATTCCGAGGAAATTGACTTTTGATGTCCCGCTTGCCTATCGTGAACTCATTCTCCAGTATTCACTTATGATCACCTGAGGTTGCTATTTTGGACAGTTTGTTGGGATGGTGACTGATTGACATGTATCTATGTAAATATTGTCAATGCATCAATATATGATTAAAAAGAGTTTATGATTTTTTGACTGTTTTTTTTCCATTTACTCTTTGTTTGATTTCTTGAAATTCATTATACCTTTCCCAGGGTATTTTGCAAAAATGATCCCCCCTTTTATTTTTTGTAACTCATTCAGTTCCAAGCAGCTGGGACAGTTATAGAGTGGCGCCCGAAAAGGGACTCTTCGCAAGTTAAGAATTTCAAGTATATTTTGTACATTTTGTTTTGGAAATTATACTGTAAAATGTCGGTCTCTTCAGATGTTATTGAGGATGAGTGTGAGAGAGTCAAAAACATTCTTGAGTTGGGTATTCAGGATTTGGGCAAGTCAGTAGTGGATTGTTTGAAGAGGAGAGATATGCAAATTGATGCCAAATTAAAAGCTCAAGCTCCCTTTAGATCTACTCCTATTGTGCCTCCAATGTTTACTCCTACCTTACCACACCACAGACCTTTCAGTGCTCAGATTCAGACTCCTATACCTGGAAAACCAGATAGTGGTCAGGTTTCTCAATATCGTCCTCCTGTTAGAATTGAATTCCCACAGTTTGGCTCTGATGAAGAAAATGACCCCATTTCATTTATTGAACATTGTGAAGATTATCTTGCTCTTGGACCTCTTACTGAATATGAGATTTTAGCTTCTCTCACCTCAGTTTTAAAGGGAACAGCTAAGGATTGGTGGCTAGCAGAACGACGATTCATCTTCACGTGGCACCAGTTCAAGCAAACTTTTCTTCAAGCTTTCTTAAACGACGACTATGAAACAGAAGCTGCTAAACGGTTGTTGGAGAGAAAGCAAGGTCCCAAAGAGTCTATACGTGATTTTGCCTATCATTACCGAGCCCTGTGTCTACGATGGAAAAAGGAGATGACAGAGAAAGAGGTTGTCCAGTCAATTTTGAGAAATTGCAACCCTCGCCTTGCCAGTCTCCTGAGAGGAACTGTCAAGGAAGTAAGTGAGTTGGTGAGGATTGGAACTCAAATTGAAAGAGATCTGGAAGAAGCCAAGAAATATTGGAGTCAGGCCAACGCAGATATACAGAAACGGAAAACCCAAACTGATAGAGACATTCACACAAAGTCAAATCCCTCAAACACACGTGTTATTCAACCTGTTCACACCCCTGCACAGATTAACTTGAAGATGGTGACCCTACCGATGGTGATCCGTGGAAGATATTTCCAGGCTATGATTGACACAGGGAGTTCATTGACTCTAATGCAAGAATCATGCTGGAATCAGTTGAAGCACAGAGAACAGTTGGATTCTAGTTGTGGACAGACTTTCCAACAGGCCAATGGACAAGTTTTAAGTGCCTTGGGTTTGTGGAGATGTGATGGTGAGTTACAGCAGAGAAAGTTTGCACTGTCCTTGTATATAATGAGGGACGTTGATCTCACTGTGCCTCTAATCTTAGGAATGGATTTTCTTATGTCATCTGGAATTGGTTTGGATTTTCATAAAGTCCAATATACACTGCCTGCCATAAATGGATGCCAAAAAGAAGTATTTTCATTTACTCCTGTCCATTCTCCCAATGCTTTGTTGTCCTTCTATCTAGCCTTACCCATACCAGAAGAGTCATCTGAAACCCGCTCTCTTATCCATCAACTAGTGGAAAATGCAGACACATCCTCAGGATTGAAGTCACGACTTGAGCAGTTAATGAAAGACTGGCCTACAGTGTGCACCAATGAAATTGGGCACACCAATATAGTGAAACATCGAATCATAACTACTAATGAAGTACCCATCCGCCGGAAAGCCTATAGAGTATCTCCTGAAAAACAGCTTTTCATCGATCAAGAGATAAAGGGGATGCTGGATAAGAAAATTATTCGGCCCTCAACATCTCCATGGGCTGCTCCAGTTGTTCTTGTACCCAAGAAAGGAGGAGGACAAAGATTCTGTGTTGACTTTAGAGGGTTGAACTCAAAGACCTTCCTAGATGCATATCCTATGCCGCAAATACAGGATATTCTTGAGTCTCTCCATGGAGCGGGAATCTTCAGTACCCTAGATCTTAAAAGTGGGTATTGGCAGGTAGAAATGTAACCTGAAAGCATCTCCAAGACTTCTTTTTGTCACATCGTCAGGTTTATTTGAATTCCTCCGTTTACCTTTTGGGCTCAAAAATGCTGCTGCTTCATTTCAACGATTGATGGAGTTAGTGCTTAAGGATGTTAGGGGGAAGAGTTGTTTTGTATACATCGATGACATTGTGGTGTACGCGAAGACGGAAGAGGAGCATTTGACACACCTGCAAGCAATATTTCATTGTCTCTACAAAGCGGGGCTCACTCTCAATCTCCAGAAGTGCAACCTCATGCAAAAGTCTTTGATGTTTTTAGGACATGTGGTATCTAGTGACGGAATACTAACAGACCCTACAAAGGTGGAAGCTGTTACTAAATTTCCCATCCCTCAATGCTTGAAGGAGGTACAACGGTTCCTAGGTCTTGCAGGATGGTATCAAAGATTTATTAATAGGTTTTCTGAGAATGCTGCACCACTGCATGCTTTAAAGAGAAAAGGAGCAACATGGGTTTGGACTGGGGAATGTCAGAAATCTTTTGAATTGATCAAACAAAATCTGACCAATGCACCTGTCTTGATGGCCCCTGATTTTACAAAGCCTTTCAAAGTCCAGACTGATGCTAGCGACATGGGTTTAGGAGCCGTCCTCACGCAAGAGTTAGAAGGAGCAGAACATGTAATAGCCTACGCTTCACGCCTGCTACAAGGAGCTGAGAAGTCCTATTCAGTTTCGGAGAAGGAGTGTTGTGCCGTCATATGGGCCGTTGAGAAATGGAGGCCCTATCTTGAAGGTAGACCTTTTGAAATAATCACTGATCATGCTGCTCTCACGTGGGTGTTTAACCACCCAAAGCCGTCTTCCAGATTGACCCGATGGGCTATCCGACTACAAGAATTTGACTTCAATGTCAAATATCGAAAAGGTCAATGCAACATCATACCCGATACTCTCTCACGTAGTCACTTGGATGTCACATCACTTCCTCTAGTAGCCCATGTCAAATCACAGGACTCATCTACTGCTTTTTCCAGTTTTCCAATAGAATGGTCTGACATTGCCAAATCCCAAAATGATGATCCAGAAATGCAAGAACTCATTAACCCTCTGGGGTCGGCCGTCACGCGGGCGTGATCTGCTCACTTTTTTTCTCATCAGTGCAAAAGAGACTCAAATTACTCTGTTGATTTTGATCTTACATGTAAGTGTTATACATCATTCGAAACTGTTAAATGTCTTTTATTTGTGTACACTCATAATAAAAACAAAATGTTGTTTTTCGTAAAATAAAGAAAATGAACATGATGCGCGTTCTGCCGTCTCCCTCAATGTGAAGCTCATTCTGAAACGCGACAGAACATTATCTGTAACTTAGTAAATGTTTCTCACACAGACCTGAAACGTATGTCTTTACAACACTTTGAGTCTCTATTTTTAAATGATGTAAATCATATCAAAAACAAATATTCTCTGTTTAAGTAATTCGTATGAAAGCAAGGACGTACAGTTTCTCCAGCCTGAGCTAATTAAAGTTAATGTGACTACGCCCGCGCGCAACAGCTGCTCGCATACTAATGAGCCATGTGGAGGAACGCAAACTGTTAACGACCTCAAAACAGATAATCCGCGACTTCAGTCTTCAGTCCTGCTCTTCACGTGTGCTGTGCTGTTTATCTTGGATTTACATCAGACGAGTTAGAAGAACACAATTTGATTATAAAAAGGATTTATAAGGTAAGACATGTCTTTGTTAGTAGCATGTTAGCAGCATGTTATTGTTGCATAAACTTGTAGCTACTAGTTAAACTGGTGCCAGACTAAAATGTACGTTATGAAATGTGATTGGAGTAAAACATGAAGCCTAATGCTAAATGTATATACATAAAAACATATGTTTGATAATTAAACAGCACGATACAGAAGGCTCGTATGATTATGAATATTATGTTTAGACTTGTGTTTATTGTGTTTGTGGATATCTGCTCACACGAAGGTATGTATAATTATGTAAGAATATGCGATCGAGCCGGACCAAAAAACTATGAAACGTTATATAATATAACGTTTCATAGTTTGGTCCGGCTCGATCGCATTCAGTAAATGTTTGCATGCGCTGAGTTTGAGTCACGCGCGCTGTGGGTTTGAAAAGCAAAACAAACCAATCATTAGGCTTTATGGTTTTACTCCAGCAATCTCATCTCATAAGGTTGTAACGAATGGAAACGTTTTAAGTAACATGATAATCCATATAGTTTTCTCTAATGTAGTGTTACTGAACTTTTTAGTGATTTATAGGCTGCCTAGCTGCTACAGGATATTGTTATTATTTCATGCAGCCCTACATATGCCTACAACTACAAGGCACAACATATATTGGGAGTTCATATATGTAGTATATGTATGTATTTAGTAAATTTCATAATTTGAACCAGACAAATCTAAAATAGTTTCTCCTAATATCAGCATGTTCACAGCTGTTTTTTTGTTTTCTAAAAAAGGTTTTTACAGGGACCAGCACTGATGAGTCCAGCTGACATTCACGTGAGTCTCTGTACATGAACATGGTGAAAAATCAAACACCTTGGAGATGACAGGTATGTAACCTATATGTTTTAGGAATGGCACAAAGCTGTGTGACTGTCCAGGTCTCTGTCTTTAGATCAGTGTGTTTTACTAATGTGCTTTTTTGTCTTTGGTTGTGTATCTTTTTGATTGTGTTGTAAATAACTTGGTTGTGTTGTAAATAAATCCAAACCATCTAAAAGCCATTCTTTTTTAAGTCTCTCCTCCTTCTTTGTGCAAGGCTTCTCACAATGACAGCACCTGATAGCACCTTATAGGGCTATTAGGGGAGGGCCTTTGTCTTTCTCAGGTGTGAAAACACTATATACTAATGGGTTGTTAACGCCCCATTGCATAAAGCTTTCTTACACAAAACACGTCTTACAAATTGTAAGTCAATATATTGTCTTATCTGAATGAGTAGTCAGGATGATTTTCACATAGTTTTGAAGCAAATATTCTAGGCCACATGATACAATTTTCAAAATTCTTGTGAAGAAATAATTAGTATGGGTTTTATGACCTTATTTCAGTGAAAATGTTTTTTTTTGTTTTTTCACAAACCACGCATAAACGTCATTATCTCAAAACTAAAAACTTGTACATACATGCTGCTGACATATTACTGTAGCAGAGTTTGTGCTGAATACAGTGTAATCAGACTTTAGCCATGAAAATGTCACAAGTAACAGAAATAAGCACAAATGTCAGAGCATTTCAGAACACCTCCAGGACCCAGAAAACACCTCAGACCTCAGAGGGTTAACAAAGCCAGGTCACTCCCAGATCCCAATCCATTACGTATACATTACCTGTTAAAGAATGGCTTTCTTTTCCGTAGTATGCCAGATGGACAGAAAGGGCCCAAGTTACAGCTAGTCATTCCTGCTTGCCTACGAAAAGACTTCCTCAAATATGCGCACGACAACCCGTTAAGTGGCCATCTTGGTAGACTTAAGACTCTACTGAGGTTAGTAGATATCTGTTATTGGCCTACACTACGCTCAGACGTCTGGAAGTATTGTAAAGAATGTCAGGTTTGTCAACAATACAAGCCCTCCATTTCCAAGTTAGCCGATCATATGCAGTCGACTCCTGTGGTGGAACCTGGACATATGTTAGGGATCGACCTCATGGGACCGTTTCCTAGGAGTTCTAAACTGAATGAGCATCTCCTTGTTGTAGTAGACTACTGTTCGAAATGGGTAGAGTTGTTCCCTCTTCGTGTGGCCAAAACACCTCAAATCGCTCGTATCTTGGTAGAAGAAATCTTCACCAGGTGGGGGACTCCAATGTATTTGGTATCCGATCGAGGAACCCAGTTCACTTCCCAACTCCTCAGGCTAGTTTGCAAGCAATGGAGTGTCGTCCAGAAGTTGACTACGACAGCACATCCTCAAACTAATCTCACTGAAAGGGTCAACCGTACTCTCAAGACCATGATCTCATCCTATGTTCAAGATCACCACAGGCATTGGGACAGATGGTTGGCGGAGTTCCGTTTTGCCATAAACACAGCTTGGCAGTAAAGCACGGGATTCACTCCAGCTGAAGTCGCACTGGGCAGGAAATTGAAAGGACCTCTAGAAAGAGCCATTCAAAGACCTCCAGATCCGGACAGTCCTGCGTACCCAGTGTTAGAAAGACAGAAAGACCTGATAAAAACTGTGCAAATGAACGTGGAGCGAGCTCAGGCAAAACAGAGAAGGTATTACGACCGCCGGAGAAGACCTGTGCATTACCAGGTTGGGGATTTGGTTTGGGTTCGCACTCATCCTTTGTCACGTGCTAGTGATGGATATATGGCTAAACTTGCTGTGAAGTGGAAAGGTCCTGCTAAGATTGAGAAATGTCTGGGTCCTGTTAATTGTTCTGTGTCATTTTTGGATGATCTCAATCATATTGATACATTTCATGTACAAAATTTGAAGCCTTTCTATGGAACTGTTGATAATCTTTCTAATTGAGGAGGGGAATATGTAACAGTCACAGCCTGGTACAAGGCAAGCTATCTTTTTTTCTGGGGGCTATGTTCATCCTAGCCACTAGGGGTCACTAGTAGCACTCCATGTTTAGACTTAAAAGGGGAAGTAGCAGAAGGAGAATTATACCCAGTGTGATTTGCCACATGCTGTTGTCCACTGTCTTTGAAAATCCTGTTTTGGGAAACTGTGTTTGCTGCCCCAATGTAAGTAAGGTTATATCATGTTTTGATTGTTTGAATGTCTTTGATTTAGTTGGAGACCTGTTAAACATTGTTTGTTTAGGGATGAGGATGTGATTTGTTGTATTTCTTTTTCTTGTAGAGGATTTTTTGTGCTATTATGTTCCTACTGGAATACTTGGGGACCTAATTCATTGATTCCCTTTGGAGGCAGAAATGCCATTAGCCAAGGAAGGACGTCTGTGTGACCACTTAAAAAGGCCTGATCTCATTCCGAGGAAATTGACTTTTGATGTCCCGCTTGCCTATCGTGAACTCATTCTCCAGTATTCCCTTATGATCACCTGAGGTTGCTATTTTGGACAGTTTGTTGGGCTGGTGACTGATTGACATGTATCTATGTAAATATTGTCAATGCATCAATATATGATTGAAAAGAGTTTATGATTTTTTGACACTTTTTTTCCATTTACTCTGTTTGATTTATTGAAATTTATTATACCTTTCCCAGGGTATTTTGCAAAAATGATCCCCCCTTTTATTTTTTGTAACTCATTCAGTTCCAAGCAGCTGGGACAGTTATAGTATAGTGATGGGGACACTATACTGTCAAAATAGCACCGTCCTTCGGATGAGACGTTAAACCGAGGCCCTGACTCTCTGTGGTCACAAAAAATCCCAGGATGTCTTTCAAAAGAGTAGGGGTGTAACCCCGGCATCCTGGCCAAAGTTGCCCCTTGGTCTCTGTCCATCATGGCCTCCTAATCATCCCCATATATTGATTGGCTTCATCACTGTCTCCTCTCCACCAGTAATCTGGTGTGTGGTGAGCGTTCTGGCGCAATATGGCTGCAGTCGCATCATCCAGGTGGATGCTTCACATTGATGGTGGTTGAGGAGATTCCCCCCCTTCTATGTAAAGCGCTTTGAGTTCACCAGTAAGAGAGCAGAGTTTTCTCTGCACATTTTGATATAAAACATATGGGATTATGTTATGTAATTGCCTTTAAAAGGTGAATTTATTAAGATATGTAAAATCGAAGGAAAAAGTGAAACAATGCCCTTAGACCTCAGAGGGTTAAGATTATTTTTTTATTCCTCTTTTTAGTCAACTTTAGCATGGGTGTGTTCACTTATTCTAAGCACTGTGTGTGTGTGTGTGTGTGTGTATATATATATATATATATATATATATATATATATATATATATATATATATATATAAAATTAAATCGCAATTTTGTTTCAGATATATATATATATAATTAAATCGCAATTTTGTTTCAGGAATGGCACAAAGTTGTGTGACTGTTCAAGCCTCTGTCTTTAGATCAGTGTGTTTACTAATGTGCTTTTTTGTCCTTTGTTGTGTATCTTTGGATTATGTTGTGTTGTAAATAAATCCAAACAATCTAAAAGCCATTCTTTTTTAAATCTCCTCATTCTTTGTGCAAGGCTCCTCATAATGATAGGGCCTGATAGCACCTAATAGAGCCATTATGGGAGGGTCTTTGTCTTTCTCAGGTGTGAAAAGCAGTAATATTAATGAGATCACGCCTCCTTCGCATAAAGCTTTCTCACACAAAACACGTCATACAAATTTTAAAAGACTTTATTGTCTTATCTGAATAAGTAGTCAGGATGATTTTCACATCGTTTTGGAGCAAATATTCTAGGCTATGTGGTACAATTTTCAAAAGTCTTGTGAATAAATAATCTGTATGGTTTTCATGACCTTATTTCAGTGACAATTATTTTTAGTTTTTTTACAAACCACGCATAAACGTCATTATCTCAAAACTACAAACTTTTACCTACATGCTGCTGACATATTGTAGCAGAGTTTGTGCTGAATACAGTGTAATCAGACTTTAGCCATGAAAATGTAACAAGTAACAGAAATAAGCACAAATGTCAGAGCATGTCAGAACACCTCCAGGACCCAGAAAACACCTCAGACCCCAGAGGGTTAATAAACAATTCAAATGTTTCATGCATAATCATTACTTTTGCATGGTCTTTGTGGCAAGATTTATGCGTGCGTTGAGATGCGGAATAGGCAATATATTACAAAAAAGCTCATTATGGTTTAGCATTATCTCCATTTAATTAATAAAATTAATATAAATATGTGATTAGACTAAGGCCGTGTGTCCACCAAAGCGTTTTTAGCCAGCTGAAAACGCTAGGCGCTCTGCTGAAAACGACGAGATGTGCGCGCTTGAGAGCGTTTTGGCAGCGCAGCGTTTTTTCAGTTGAGACGATTCGTTGCTATGATACAGAATCCACAGCACAGTTTACTTGTAACTGATTTTGCAGATATTTTTTTTTTATACTAAAAATGTATTTTTCATCCATTTTGTTCGGTTAGCTCTGCTGGTTGACGTCTTTGTACAGAAATAATGTTGTGACAGTTGGTCGGTGTGATATTTGTCCCGGCCCTCCTCCACTGTGATTGGACGGCTGGGTAAAAATCAATTGGAAATATACGCCAGCTGCGTGAAAAAACGCTTTGGTGGACACACGGCCTAATGGCTTAAATGAACTACTACTGGTTGATTAGAAAAAAAACTTAAGTTGTGTACGGGCAGCCCTACTTATTTCACATATTTTCTAACCAGCACGTCACACAGGGCATTTTGAGCGAGCTGCACTGAGCGACCGGCACGTAATCTTCAGAAATGCGTTCTCCGCTCTGGAGGAAATATTACCACTCCGCTCACATGCTCTGGTGTGAGACAATGTGTATCTTCTTCTGTTGTCTGAGAGTTGATTAAGTGTCGAGTGCCTACAGCACTACTAAAATATTTGTTTGTTTTATGGTTTATATGTAAGTGTTTTTTATCACATACGCCCAAACTACATGTTGGGAGAGTGTGGTTGCTAAGTTAGAAGCGAGCCTATACAGTCAAGATGCGTTTTGTTTCGCAGTTTTTGTCTATCTTCCTGGCAATCCACCTGTTGCTGTTGACAGTCCTCTCAGTGAGTCGGTGAGCCTATGCATCGGCCGACGCCACAACATATGGAATTTTACGTTATACCCGGGATCAACTCTGGTAACTAAGGGATCTGCACAGCGGAAACTTCCCAGTCGATCTGCCTGAGGTGTGTACACGGACATCCACAGCACCGAGGAAAACTCTCTACCTACGGTCATCCTGGCTTACGGAGCTATGGATCGCTGTGAGGTACCTCTCAGAGTATCGGGAAAGTTGTCTGTTGTGCTTCACAGAAACGTCTCAGGTTATGTATGTAACCCTGGTTCCCTGAGAGGGAATGAGATGCTGCGTCAATACACGGTGGGAACACCCTACGTGATTGCGTCGTGAAGCAAGTGTATAATCAGTACAATGGAAAGACGAGACGTCATAGGCGGGTGACGTCATCGACCAGGAAGCTATAAAGCACCCCTGAAAACAGACCTTCTGAAAAGCTTTTTAAAAGCCGAAGCAAGTCGATCACAGGCATGCAGGGAATATGGCAAGGCGACACAGCGTCTCGTTCCCTCTCATGGAACCAGCGTTACATATGTAACCTGAGACGTTCCCTTTCAAGGGAACTCGAGCTGCGTCGAGACGCGGTGGGAACCCTATACCCACGACGCAATATGACAAATGCCTGTTCTGTGTGATAGGGGTTGAACCGATTAGTCGACTAGTCGACCTTAATGCAATGCCGCGACGCTTTAAGCTTGACGTCGACTAGTCGCGTTGATCATGTGACACTATGAATGCGCTAATTTTGATACTAACATGTTGCAGACGACAACAGATGAAGAGCCCAGAGGGTTATTGCAGCAAGAAAGCAGCATTGGTACATTAAGTGTGTGTAAATACTTTACTAACCCATATTGTTGAAAACGAAAGTAAAAGCATGACGCACGCTCACTGTTTTACCAGGAAATTAGAGTTCAGTCTCTTTATTAAAATCATTAAAACATTGTTTTTCATTTATTTATAACATATTGATGTAGCCTACCTCTAATTTACCCGCAATATTATTACTTGGATGGATCTGTGCATCACTAATGCGATCATAATCATGATGATGATGATGTAAACAGCGGGCTGTAAATGGCATCCGTAACGCATTCGAGACGGATTTAAATCCGATCGCTCAAACCACTTCAGGTGGAGGTCTGGGCCGCTTAACAGACGAAACTGGACAAGTGTAAATGCATCTGGTTGTTGAAACCACATATGTAAATTGGACTTCTCCAAAAAATGCTAAAAATAAACGTGTGAGAGCATGTGAGAGCGTATTATAGCGATGAAGCTGCAACACGCATCGCCGCAGATGAGCAGCTGATTGTCTATTCATCAAGCCAACGTGCAAACTTCGCAAATCAAAGTGAAAGTAAGTCGCAGACGCTTAACACACAATCATCTTCGTTAAAAGTAAAGAAACAAAATAATCTTACCAGTGCTGTCTCTCTTATTGCGTCTTTGATTTTGAAATTAGCTGATGATCAATAAAATGCAGCACATTACTGTTGGTGACATCGTTCAACCCCTACTGTGTGAAGTCAAATGCCACTCCTGGAGTGGAGCCAAGATCCAAGTAATAAAATCTAACAAATGTAAGCAGTGAGGACCAGCCTGCCGCATCACAAATGCCATGAAGGGAAACTCCCGAGATTAATGCCATAGAGGCAGCCATACTCCTCGTAGAATGAGCCTGGACAGCCAAAGGTGAAGGCTGTCTGGCCACTTCATAAGCAAGTGAGATAGCCTCATCTACCCACTTGCTCATCATCTGTTTAGATGCAGGGCAACCTATCTTAGGTGACAAATAATTGCTCTGACATACGCATCCAAAGCCCGGACAGGGCATAACAGATTCAGTTTTTCCTGATCTGGGTATTAAAGGTGGAGGACAGAAGACCTGCAGCACAAATGACCCACACATTTAGTAGGGAGCTAGAAATACAACCCGACCTGGGGTGAAGAAATACTATGTAAATGCAAAAACAGCATGTGTGTGTGTGTGTGTGTGTGTGTGAATGAATGAAAGAACGCACAGATGTGCACTGTTAGAGATGAAATAAAAGACAACATTTCGTTGACTAGTTTTGAATAGATTATAAAGTTTTTACTCTAAAATAGACATCAAATAAGCTTTTGTTAGGAGTTTCTGCTCATATGTTAAATATATGGTATGTTTTGTCAATAAACTAATCAACTAAGATGTTATAGTGTTTGTTCCAATGCAAGCTATATCAAAATAATAAATCCTTAACTTTGAAATATGTATGATCAAATGTATTGGCCTACTAAGACACACACACACATATATATATATATATATATATATATATATATATATATATATATATATATATATATATATTAGGGATGCACGATATATCGACCACATATCGATATCGGCCAATAAATGGTCTTTGTGATGTTATCATTATCGATCCGATAAGAAAATTGGGCCGATATATCAAAGCCGATAAATAATAGATTATTTCCTTCAGTTGAGAGATGCGCGCTGTTCGCCATGATGGTTCTGAATGATTGGATTCACTTCGAAAAGGAAGATACAGTTCAGTGCAACATGTGCAGCACAAATCTGTCACATAGGCTTCATAACATTATAATAAAAACACGCATGCAAAAGAATGTTGTGAATTCGTATTCGCCAGTGTTTCAGCGCATCGAGTGCGTTGAGGCGGAAAGAGCGCGTCTATGTAGTCAGGCCTTCATGACCAGCACAGTCAAGTTCTCTTGATCATTCGCAGCATTCTGTGCCTGTAAGTTGTAATATATTTATTTTGTGTATATAGGCCTATATATCTGATTAATATAATATAGGATGCGTTTGGTTGAGTTAATGAACGACGCGCGCTTCATTGTACCGGTGATCATCTTTATAGCGCGCAGCTCAAACAGCAATGCACTTTTATAACTATAATTGGGACTGTCATATACATGCCATTATAATGAGAACACTATTGTAATAAAACGTTGTGAATTCTCTGGGTTTAGTTGCCTTTTCAGCGCGTTGTTGTGTGAATAGCGCGTCCCGAACAGGGATATTAGCCTACACATTATGACCAGCACAAGTTCGATTGTGCATTCACGTTCTTTTGTGCAGATAAGTCATAATATAATCAGATATTTATATTACATCAGCTTTAATCTCACATATCATGCGTTTCGAGGATTTAAACAACGTAGAATATTCTTCAGTTTCCCGGTGCTCATTCTCTTCAGCTTCAGCGCGCGCAGATTAAACAACAATGCAAAACATTAAAAGCTATGATTTGCACTGTCATATAATTATAATCACCATCACTGTAAAAAATTTCCCCGTTAATTTACAGTAGATTACAGGCAGCTAGATTTACCTGTAGAATGCTGTAATTTTACAGTGGACCTGCTGTAATCTGAAACAACAGTTTATTACTGTAAAAATTTCCCCGTTAATTTACAGTAAACTACTGGCAGCTAGATTTACCTGTAGAATGCTGTAATCTGAAACAACAGTTTATTACTGTAAAAAATACTACAGTACTGTGCTGTAGAATATATAGGCTGCACAGTATAATACTATCAGGTGTTCAGCTGCCATTATATTGTTATATTAGTGTTCCTGCTATCTTCATAAACTGTGTATTACTCATAGACTGTAAAAAAATAGGTATTACTATAAAGTATATTAAAGTACTCTAAATTGTGATCTTTACATTGTAACACTACTAGAATCTGACAATTTTGCATTTTAAAATAAAAAACACTGAAAATTGCTTGCAAACAAATGGCTCAAACAAAAGATGACCTTAAAACATGCTTTTATTAAAGCTAATAAGATATCAAATCTTCAATGACATAGTTACATAGTTGCACAGCACAATGCTCTGACTTCACCTGATTAAATAAAGCCTCACTCAAAGTCTATGAGGTTTTTTAAGAGGGTGGCCACATGCAAATTCACAGTGGTTGCCTTTCTCTGGACAAGCTTCCCCGTCTTCTTGGACACCATCTTTGTCTGGCTAGCTTTTGTTCCTCTCTCGGGGTTCACACCAACAAAGCGTCTCCACTGTAATTACAGAGAAATATAATGCAGTATATTAGGTGAGATAAGTAAAAATTAATTGCACTTTAGACATACAAAAACCCATTGCATTCACAATGTAAATATTCTAGGTTGTTGCCATTATGGCAGTATTTGCATCATGTTTAGTTTTTTATCTGAGGCATTTGGAGACCTGAGTATTTCAGAGTAATGTAGACAGCATTATATTACTTTGTCAGTAGTGTTAAAGGGATATTTTACCCAAAAATGAAAATGTTGTCATCAAAAAGAAAGAGAAAGAGTTTATTTATTTTGTTGAACACAAAAGAAGTGTTCAACAGAAGAAAAAGAATGTTGGTGACCAGACAGTTGACCAGAGTACCGTAAAAAATACTATTGAAGTCAATGGGTGCCGTCAACTGTCTGGTTACCAACAGAAGAAAGAAACTCATACAGTCTGTCATCCCGGATCCCACTTTCTGTTTTGAGGGCCAACAACAGCCAATCAAAATAAGAGGCCAACAGCCAATAGCATTTGTTAACAGGAAGGTTTTGTCCTAGAGTGTGGTATTTGAGTGTTGCATGTTTACGTGCGAGCTTTGTCAGGGTGATCACAATGTTGTAATTTACTTCCGCGCTATTTATGCACTTGCGCTGTTTTGTCCACCATTTGTCAACGTGAGAGAATTACTCTCTCTATTCAAAACATGCAGCATGACGATACATTTGGCCTGAACCCAGTGCTACATTTGAATGCATGTGTTAATTTAGGGTTAATTTAGGGTTAGGGTTTAGGGTATAAAGTCAATATAGGAACAAGAGAAAGTAACCAATTTAACATTCCTGAACAGAGCTGATAAGAGGGACTAAATGTCCAAAACAACATTTAGGACTAGCAGAGGATTTACCTTTGAACAAACTCTAATGCCTTCACAGATGACGTTGTTTTCCACACTGATCATCCAACCTCCTACAGTGACTTCATCACCAGCAACTGATTCAGACAACAAATATAGTTTAGTTAATGCCCCGAAATAGTATCAAATATGGGTATGAGTGCCCTATGCATGCATTTTCAAGGTACTGGCCTAAACACAATATTAAATTGAGCAGTATATTTTTTCTCTATTTACACAGAGTATCATAAGATATACTGCTGCAAATCAATACTTTCCCAATGACCTGGGAAGGCTAAAACAACAATAAGTCACACCTAAGAGCACAACAAAACAAGTTAAAGGGTTAGTTCAACCAAAAATTGAAATTATCCCATACTTTACTCACCCCAAGCCGTCCTAGGTCTATATGACTTTCTTCTTTCAGCCAAACACAATCTGTGTTAAAAAAATATTTTTAAATTCTGATTGTGTTTGGCTGAGAGAAGAAAGTCATATAGACCTAGGACGGCTTGGGGGTGAGTAAAGTATGGGATAATTTCAATTTTTGGGTGAACTAACCCTTTAATGAATTAAATAATTAATACAGATTAATACAGAAAAAAGAATAGTAAAAGTGTTGCATAAAACATAGGCAGACAGTTAACTTACAGGCTAACTGTTAGCATCATTGATTTAGTGCACATTTCAATAAACCCTAAAACAAATAGTAAAATAAAGCCCAATATCTGACGGAGATTTGGTAATCAAGTCAATATCACAGGGTAACACTTTTATCAGTTTGTGACTTACCATGATAAATTGACGAAATGAAAAGCTGAATGCAGGTGAAAGCTCCGTTCACTGATCTGGGCTGGCAGCAGGGTCACAGTCGGAGTGAAAATCATCTTTCTGAATTTAATTGTCTTCTTACTCGTCTTTCTCACATAATACAATATTTCAGTAATGTAGTTAAACCTTTAATGTAAAGTTAATCCTTTTTTACTGCACGCCTGTTGATGGGAATCGATGAGTCGTAATTTTCCTATCGAGTTGTGAGCAGTTGTAACTTGTGAGCGGGCTCAAGCACGTGACTAGACTAAAAAAATACTGTATTATCCCGTAAAACTGAACAGTAGCTTGCCGTTATTATTTTGCTTGTAAAATTCAGCGTCATTTACAGTATTCAACTGTATTTATGAATAACGGTAAATTACTGTTCAAAATTTCCCGTATTTTTACAGGATTTTTTTACAGTGATTGTAATAAATTTGTAAATTCTTTGGGTTTGCATTCTTCAGCAACCGTCGAGTTGATTAACCTTCTAGCAAAGCGATTCAGTTTAACGTTTGTTCTCTTCAGCTTCAGCTCGCGCAGATCACACAGCAATGTCATTTGAAATTGAAACAGTAAGGCTATTAAAGATGTTTACTATTAGGCTACTGTAATATTAAAATTGTTTAATTTTTTTCAAAAACATTGCTTTATAATTAATAACTAACATTATTTTGTTCTCGTATTATTTTCATCAACGATATGGTTTGATTAAAATAATTTCCTTATTGTCCGTGCGGAGGCGATTCCATTTTATTAATCCATGCCACATGCATTTTGTTTCTTTATATGCAGCCTAATGTTAGCCTATCTGGTAACACTTTATTTGAAGGGGTGTGCATAAGACTGACATGACACTGTCATAAACATGACATAACACCTGTCATGAACATGAAGGAGTCTTTATGAATGTTTATGACTGTTGTCATTAAGTGTCATTCGGTAAATTATGACACTTTTAATGCAAAGTTGACATTGTTTAAAATGTCTTTGTTATGACAACTTGACATTAACAAAGACAAAAAATGTCTTTGTTATGACAACTTGACATTACCCAAGACAAAAATGTCTTGATTATGACAACTTGACATTAACAAAGACGGAAATGTCTTTGTTATGACAACTTAATATTAACCAAGAAATCATAACCTGTCAACCTGTCACAAATATGTCATAACAGGTCTAATTATCAAACTTCAAGCATTTTGCAGTGTAATAACCCTTAATGACATCTTTATAACTAGTACAATGTGTTCCACTTTACTTGAGGACAAGTAAAATATTCATGACACAGTTATAATGGTGTCATGACGGCCAAAGTTGTCACAGGTTGACAGGTTATGATTTCTCGGTTAATGTCAAGTTGTCATAACAAAGACATTTCCGTCTTTGTTAATTTCAAGTTGTCATAATCAAGACATTTTTGTCTTGGGTAATGTCAAGTTGTCATAACAAAGACATTTTAAACAATGTCAACTTTGCATTGAAAGTGTCATAATTTACCGAATGACACTTAATGACAACAGTCATAAACATTCATAAAGACTCCTTCATGTTTATGACAGGTGTTATGTCATGTTTATGACAGTGTCATGTCAGTCTTATGCACACCCCTTCAAATAAAGTGTTACCGCCTATCTAATGACTTGTTTGCAATATTTACGTATTTTATTTTTTGTTAGGCAATATATTTTTTGATAACACTTTACAATAAGGTCTCATTTGTTAATGCATTAAGTAACAGAGAGCAATAGCCTTAGTTAATCAAATATGTGTGTTCATGTTAGTTCACAGTGCATTGACTAATGTTAGATAACACTTTCTTAAAAATGTCTTATAAAATTGTTGGTTCATGCTAACAAAATTAAACCTTATTATAAAGTGTTACCATTTTTAATAAAGAAAGTTGCCCTGTGTAAAATTAATTTTAAAAGTTAAGGAATACACTGGTTCAAACTAGGCTATACTGTATTGTATATGTTTGATTTATGTTAAAAGTGTTTGAGACAAGGCTTTTAATTGTGAGCCTTTTGTTTATGTATACAGGCTATCAAAGTATCTAAAAAATTTAATTTAGATTTATCGGCCAATATATCGGTTATCGGCTTTCAAATGTAAAGAATTATCGGTTATCGTATCGGCCAAAATGTTCACATCGGTCCATTCCTATATATATATATATATATATATATATATATATATATATATATATATATATATATATATATATATATATATATATTAGGGGTGGAGCCGAACCCGAATACGGTATTCGGAAAGGCACAAATAACGTGTTTTTTCCGAATACTTATTTCGAACAAATACTTAAAAAAATATTTGTATTCGGGAACAAGAAAAACTTTATATCAAAAAGATGTGTCTTCTCACGAGACCGCATGCCCGGATGAGCGAGTTAGAGTGAGTGAGTAACGTTCAGGAAGAGGTGACTGACAGCTGCACACAGTAACAGAGAGGGCTCGGCTGCAGTGAAAAAACACTTAACTGCTTCACTATTTTTGTTGAATAGATTTGTGTACCTTAACTGGGTTCCGGAGGCAGTTTATAACGGGAAGCGGAGTTTGATCGGGAGATTATTCCATTACGCTGCATTAGCTATTGACGTCTGCAGTCGGATGCTCTCATGTTCGCTCTGTGTACGTAGCTCTGTTAGCTCGGTAATTTAGACAATGAACAGGCAGTTGACAGAGTAACGTTAACGTTCGGTTTTAAAAGGTCAAAAAATGCTTGTGTAGGTGTGTCGAATTGTATGCACTTGTGGGAGTTATATGGCACGCAGACATCCCAAGACTCCCGAAAGTTCAGGGAATCTCCCGCATATTGATAGCGGCTCCCTGATGTCCGCAAATTAGTTCAAATCTCACGTAAATCTAGAGAGCGCATGCGAGACAGAACTGCTTCAAACCGTGTAGCGCGCGCACGGCAGTAAGGGAGAGAGCGAGCGACCTTGCGTGTGTGGGTCATGAAAGCTAGTCACCCCCCCACATATATATATATATATATATTGTCCTTGCATTCTTTGGGGTCCTTGCATTCTTTCTCACACCTGAATGAAAGGTTTATTGCTATGCAGGGTCTTTGTCTTCTCAGGTGTGAACCAACTCATTATTCACAAGGGGGTTGGGCCGTTGATGCCCATTCGCATATTGCCTTGGCAAACAAAATTTTTTTTTTCACAATTTTAATCAGTCTTTTGTGTTATGTGAATGATTAGGCAGGATGATTTTCAGATAATTTTGAAGCAAAAACTCTAGGCGACAACTTCCATTAGTCAAAAGTCTTGTGGACACATATTTAGTATGTGTTTTGTGGCCTTATTTCAGAAACTTTATTTTTTTGTTTTTTCAATAACCATGCATGTACAATATTCTCTCAAAAATACAAACATGTACATACATGTTGCTCACATATTATGGTAGTCCCGTTTGTGCTATATAGAGTGAATTTACACCTTTGCCATTAACATGTTTATAAATAACTGAAAAAAAGCACAAATGTCAGTACATGTCAAAACATCCCAAGGGCTCCAAAAACACCTTGGTCCCCAGAGGGTTAAGGATCTCTCCTCAGAGATAACCCAGCAAAGAAACATTCATTACAGAAATCAAGTACTGTACCAACAGGGCAGAAACAAGATTCATAAGGTGTTCTCTGCACCAGGCAGAGAACAGTTTTCATATCAATGCATATTTAGTCTTCTCGTGGAGGGAGCTCTGGACTGGAGTATGGTCTCCTCGACATCGTTCGAGAGACCTGAGTCTATGAGCTGGGCCCCCTCAGAGGCCGAGCCCACAGTATCCATAACTCCAGATGAGGATGAAATATTGTATCCCATGAAATTCCCGGGAGCAAAGATATCGGGAAATGCGTACAGGTGTAGAGTCAACCACACCTAATACATCACATCCAGTCCAAGCGGAGCTGGATGCGTGAGTGAGAACCACATAAGACAATGCGTTGTACAAACGATGCGAAAGTTCGACCTGAGTTTGACCTAGGTTCTCCCTAAGAAGCTCCACCACCTCGGGGTGAAGTCTCCATTCCCTGGGCCTCAGCCCCTGCCTCAACAGAATATCTGCTCTGATATACGAGACCATCAGTGTGTTGTCCGGAAGGACAAACACATGGTGACCTCACGGGTCTGGCAGTATTGAGATTCTCGGGAATACCACCATCACTTTAAGCCAATTATGTGCTAAAAGGTAGATGGTCCTGCCAAACACCCTTCGCCGAGCGACCACTCATGATCACCCCCGAATTGTGAGGGAAGCATCCGTCGATAGCATTATGTGTTGACAAGAAGCCCCCAACATTGGGCCTGGGCGAGGAACTAAGGTTTTTCCACATGACCCAGGCACGTAGGCATAGCTGCGTGACCTTGATCATGCAAAAAAACGGATTTCCCCTCAGAGAAAACCCCTTGGTCCTGAGCAACCACTGCAGGGGTCTCAAGTACAGAAGGCCAAAAGTAATTACGTTGGACGCAGCTGCCATGAGACCCACCAGTCTGAAACTGTTTCACAGTGAGTTACTGGCCTAGATATAACCCATTTACGGCTGTGAGAATCGCAGAAATATGTGCTGGAGACAATCGTACCCGCATCGTTGTCGAATCCCATATTACACCTAGAAAATTGGTCCTCTGAGCTGGGAGGAGCACACTCTTCTTGGTGTTAAGCGGCAACCCCGACATCTTTAAACGAGACAGAACGACATCTCAATGCCGAAGTGCCATATGCTCAGATTGAGCTAGGATCAACCAATCATTGATATAGTATAATACGCGAATGCCCTGGAGTCTCAGAGGAGCCAGAGCTGCATCCACGCATATTGTAAAGGTGTGGGGTGATAAACCTAGGCCGGATGGGAGAACCCGATTATGGTATGCTTCGCCCCCGAAAGCAAACCTCAGGAACCTCCTGTGATGAGGATGGATAGATAAGTAAGCGTCCCTTAAGTTTATTGTGACAAACCAGTCCTCGGACTGAATCTGTGAAACAATCATATTTAGCGTAAGCATACTTTGAACTTGAGATTCTGAAACCTGCTGTTTGAATGACGCAGGTCTAGAGTAGGACGCAACCCCTCATCCTCTATCGGAAACAGTGAAGTAATGGCTGTAAAACCCTGACTGTCTGCTGGGAGGAGGAACCCATTCTACAGCTCCTTTTGCAGAAGTGTCAGTACTTCCTGCTCCATAACCAAAGCCTGCTCGGGGTCCACCACTGTGAGGAGGACCCCATGAAATCTGGGCGGACGAGAACCGAACTGAATTCTGAAACCCTTTTCTATAGTGTGCAGGACCCACTGAGAAATATGTGGCAGTAGTTTTCACGCTGCCAGAAATTCTACTAGGGGAACCAGTCTCTCAAGACTGGCCTCTCGATTTGGTTGAACAGTGACTATGGTGCCCTGGAGTGGCGAACCGGAAGGGAACAACCAAACTGGCAGCGCTGCGACCCTCCTTAGAGAGTCGCACCTCAGAGGGCACCGAGGAGAAACGATTTCTCAAAACCGTCCCTGCCCCGGAGGAGCCCTCAGAAGCCTGATAGCATCATTTTATTTTTGCGACAGGACTTCTTGTCTAAGCTTTATTAGAGATGACGACAGTCCTCAGATCTTGCCTACCTCTAACTAGCTTAGTTCCTACGACCCTCCTCGGAGGATCATTGGAAAAAGCAGGCACCTCGGCGCCCTGAAACGGCGAACCGGCAGGGAAACCGAACTGACTGCTCTACGACCCTCCTCGGAGGATCGTTTGGGGACACTGACACCTTTGTGCCCTGAAACGGCGAACCGGCAGGAAAACCGAACTGGCAGAGCTGCAATCCTCCAAAGAGAGTCGAACCCCAGAGAGCGCCGAGGAGAAACGATTTCTCAAAACCGTCCCTACCCCGGAGGAGACCACCCATAGGAGCCTGATCGCCTCTGCATCAGGGCTTCTTCTTTGTCCAAGCTATTTTAGAGATAAAACAGTCCTCAGATCTTGCATATCTCTAGCTGGCTAGACTGTGACCACCACCCAGGTCCTCCTCGATTGTGGAGGAGCCCAAATGGCGACGCTCTGTTTTGCACTCGTGCTGCGAGGAGCTTAGTAGGCCGAGACTGCTCCCGCCCAGCAGTCTCAGGAACATTAGATTGGTGAGGAAGAAACCTCTGGAACGCCACTGATTGGTTTATTTCTTAGTTTTTTTAAAGCGGAGCGTCCAGAAGAACAGACATATTTTTATCTTTATTTTCCTTTATTTTTATATCAGAAAAATGTAGCGCTGCGACCCTCCTCAGAGAGTCGCCCCCCAGAGGATGCAGAGGAGAAACGATTTCTCTAAACCGTCCCGCCCTGGTATAGTTTATCTGTTTTTGCACGACGCAATTCTCGAATAGTGTCAGTGCTGACATCCTCACATTCATCCTATATACTCTACCCATCAGCGCTGCCTAATAAAAATTTATTTATTATTTAAGATGTCTGGTGGGTAACGTCGGGGTTAATAATGATGACGCCGACACGGGAGAGAGAAAGCTCGCAAGCGTCTCTTTAACCCGAGGCACTGTCAAACCATGATACTTAATACCCATAACATTACTATAGTTAGACGTTTGGGGAATAAACACATAAAATAGAAACCGGTTTATTCCATGATCTCGACACCTCAGTACGGAGATGGGGAAAAAAACGGCAGTCCCCGACGAGGAGGCTGAGATACAGAGTTTTCCTGTTCTTTTAGATATATTTCATCTAATAAACTCTTTTTATTTTCACTCTCATAATGTTCAGCTGGCCAGTAAATATTAACTGGCAACAGCATTAGATAAAACCTCCTTTTAAAAGCTCCTCTTCATTCAGCAGAGTTATGAGCTGACTTATTGATTTATTAATTGAAAACTCAAACATCTGCCTTTTTCTTAATATTTTTATTTGTTTTGTTCTCTTTTTCTTAACAAAACACTAACAATACCAATTCCTCGGAACTGAAACACACTGGATCTGGCAGGTGAAAGCTGAGATAGGGCGGGGCCCATCCCAACCCACGCTGTCAGATCCGTTTGCGAACCCCGAAATGCGAGTCGCCGCCGTGCCTCGGCAACAGCGGGAACGCGAACCAAACAGCAACAAAAAGCTGATGTGTGTGTCCCCACCCGTGATATAATGTGGGCAGGGAACAACACAAAGCTTGCTTGCTCTCTTTTGCCATAATATATAGATATATATTGCAACTTGACAGACAACAATAAATATGAGAAGGACAGAATACACAGATCGCTTGCTGAAGGCGCAGAAGCTGACGCGGTCTGTTTTTAGGGGTGCTTTATAGCTTCCTGGTCGATGACGTCACCCGCCTATGACGTCTCGCCTTTCCATTGGACTGATTATACACTTGCTTCACGGCGCTATCACGCAGGGCGTTCCCACCGCGTCTCGACACAGCTCGAGTTCCCTTGAAAGGGAACATGGCTTAAAGACACGGCTGATAACTCAACACTCAGGAGAGTTTAGTGACCCGATTAGACTGGACCGTGATGCACAGGTAATCGGCAAAAGAA